>APFE031541891.1:9071-19549 GCA_000404065.3 Pinus taeda | reverse complement strand
AATGAATATGTTTTCTTATTATCATATATGGTTTCATACTTTAACAAAACATTCGCCAAGACTTCACAATGTTTTATTATTCAGTAAAAGATTTGCCAAGATTTTATAATTCAGTGAAATATTCTCCATCACTATACAAGATAATATAATCTGGTGAGATATTCGCCAAAAAAATTATATATACATATTATATTATTTATAAAACCGCCTCCCATTTTTCCTATGTATCATGGGGATTAGCCCATTTATTATACATATAAATTTAGGGTGGTTCTTAAAATTCTCTCTGTTTATAGCCAAGGGTGAAACTGACCCTTGTGGTTGTTTGACTACCCTCATGAATGTTCAACTTCCATGACTTTCCGACTTACATGAATCTATGTTCAACAAGTGGGTCTCTTGGACTTCCACTTTACATCACATTGATTGACAACAAGCCCATAGTGGAGATGTGGGCAACATGACTCATGACTTGACTCGACCTAACTTGACAAGAAAATGCTGGTACATTCATGTTGCTGCTACTAGAGTGTATGTTGAGCTACAATGCTGCTAAGTGATGGATGTCTTCATGGTGTATCATAGCTTCACCTCCGCTTGGCAAAGTGCACGGAGTCTTCAATGGTCCTTGGTTCGCTTGATGAAGCTCAAGCATGTTGTTCCTTGCTTTCATGTTGGAAGGCTTGACAGGTTCACTTGTTCACGAAGGTGCATGTTTGTTGTGTTTGTTCGCTTCGCATGCTTCGTTCGTTCGTCCGCTTCACATGCTTCATTCGTTCGTCCATTGGTGAACATGTCCATCTACATGTGATCCCTTTGTTCATCATGTTCCTCATCTTGACATGTTTGTTGGTGTACTTGTATGTGCTCATGACGAGATGACATCAAATCCAAAACCTCCTAGTCTACCATGACACATGATCATTCGTATGCAGGTGACAGGGAGAGGCAACAGGGCTGTGATGTGGGATGATGGATCTAGGAAACTTTTAATGAAAATTGTGCAAGAGTCACTGAAGGATGGAGATGGACAATCTGAGTCGACAGTGACTGACTGCAAGGTCTAGCTCGGCTCGGAGGCAACATTGCGCAAATTTCGAGAGGGATAGTCTAGGCTACTAGAACGCAAGGAAAGCATGCTCTATGCATTTTCTGGAACAAACGATCAGCAGGGGCTAGACAGTCAAATTTGCGCAAATTTCCAAAGGAACAGGCCAAGCTAAATGAGGGGTCAGTAGGAAAGGATTGCGCAATTTTTTTGGGGAATTGCCCGTGAGATTGGCAGCCAGATCTACGCAATTCCTAGAGGGAATTGCCAGTTGGCTATTGGGGCTAACAACCAGATCTATGCAATTCCTAGAGGGAACTACTCATTGGCTGTTGGGTCATTGGTAGCTAGATCTGCGTAGTTCCCAGAGGGAACTGCCAATTGGTTGCTGGGGTCACTGGCAGCCAGAACTGCACAATTCCCAGAGGGAACTGCCAGTTGGCTGTTGGGGTCACTAGTAGCCAGAACTGTGAAATTCCCAGACTTCCAGTTGGATGTTGGGGGCTGCTGCCTAGAAAAAATGCACTAAGGCTGGGAGGCCGGCCTACTAATAATCTCTGTGCAATTTCTGAGCTGAGCTGACTAATGGGCAATGGGAGACCTGCTCATGAGCACTGCGCAGTTTCTAAGATGAACAACCGGTTGGTTGTCTGAGTGGCCAACATGAGTGTTACTTGAGCTGCTTGCGGGCAAAGCAGCTTGACCGAATTAGCTTCGTGTTTTTGCGTTGTTCTGGTTGACAGTCAATGAAGTCGAAAGCAGGGTGATGGTCTGGCTATCAGTGAGGAGTCTGGTTGTCAAAACCACAACAAAAATGATTAATTGTGTGAGCGGTTGAAAGATGCATAGGTGATCATACGAATACACACCCACATGACTTGACGACAAAACGACCAAACTATCCAGACACACATGTTCAACATGACTGACTGACGGTGCGAGGAACAAGCGCGACACTCGTAATTGATCGTTCATGATCAAGGCAACACTTATGCGACAGTGAATGTGACTCAGTGTGTGAGTGCAATAGATGCTTTCATAGCGAACACAACAAGTACACACGAAGTGAAGACTTTGAGAACATCTAGAACGTGGTCGCAAGCATGACTTAGACACCAACATGCAGAAACTTGAATGAAATGAACAAGCAAGGCAAATGTGAGGACTTACACGAGCTCACAAAGTGAAACTGAGCGAGTGCAGTCATCAAGTGAAACTCTCAAGGGAGGCTCTGAAATTGGGTGCAGGCCAAAATTTTGGAGGGTGGTTGTAGCCGCTACAACAAGGTGTTATGGTGGAAATTGACATATACTATTGCAAAGGTCCCTAGTAGTTAGACTAAAGGGAGATTATGAATTGCTACCCTATAAATGGGAAATTTATGGGAAAATACTTCTAGCCAGGGGTACAACACAATTGGATTGTTTAGAAAATGGGGATGATAGATTCCCCATTTGGTAGTGGGATCCAAGTGGATTATCCCCTCATATGGCAGGGTTGACTAAACAAGGGAGAAAGGCTAGAAGGGAGGAGAAGGCGATATGGCATAAACTCTTTCTGAGAGATTAGGAGCAAACATTCATACATGGATTCTTGTTTGGATATCCCACTTGTTAAGGGAATATTTCAAAAATAGATTGTATGTTAGTACTAGAGGACAAGAGCCTATAGGATTAGACAATGAAGATAGTTGCAAAAGGAAGGTTAGGAGCATTGAAGCTCAAGTTCATGGCAGCAAGCATCTGCTTGTAATTTTATCAAAGTAGAGCAACAGATGATTTGGAAAAGTGTGATCATACATCTAGTAGCAGGTCAAATGATAGTGCAGTGGAAGTATTATAGTTTTAGAGTGGTTGTCTAGAGGATGAAGCCCACATATCCCTCATGATTCCATTGGAGTATAGGATTTTGTCACATGGAAACCAACATAGTAGAATAAGATATTATCAGGCATAGGGAGCAACAGGAAACATACCATGGGAAAATTGATTCAAAGTTACCTCAACCTTGTCAAAATACTAGTAGTAGCAGTTTTATCAGGGATGGTGTGTGAAGAGGAGAAAGGAGACTACTTTATGTATGGTGATCTAAGTAAGCAATGAATATTGGGTGAGGAAAGACAAATATAGAGGTTGAGCCCACACAATAAGATTGGGTAGAAGACAAAACATGGAGTTATCTTGTTCATTTTCACATTATCCATTGGTATTTCAGATGCGTGAGATATTTTTCAATGACTTCATCTCCTAAATGAAATCTCAAGATAATCATGCAACAACAAATGGATCAACAAGGTTCAATCATGGGTGGAAAAAAGGGAATAATTATGGGCCACTATGATGCTTTAGGATCGAGGAACATGGTTGGATCCCTCTACAGGTTGGATCAGATGGAGTAGGTGGCAACACATGGCAGCACATAATTATTTTGTATGGTTTCCATGAGTTTCCTAACTAAGCATAAAGACCAACAAATTGAGGCCAAATACTCTTGAAACAACAAACTAAGCCATTGGTGTTGTAAAATGTTTTCTATTAGACAACATATTGCTCCATATGAATGGAAAGAGTAAGGGATTCCTAAACTAAAAAAAGGGAGAAAGAGAGAGAATAAACAATATATTTTTTTCTTAACTAGATCCTTATAACAAATACCGCTAAAAATACGAGAACAACCTCCTTAAGACCACTTATGGATGAAATATGCAAGAGAAACATCCTTCTAAAAAAAATTTTTTTTGAACCACCAACATGTTATTATAGGTGGCTAGGTCTTATTTGTACATAATTATTTCGCCGAGAAGTGCTCTCTAGCCTAGTACGATAGAGATGTTGTAACATAATGTTTAACATTTTGACTAAGTCAAATTTCATTAATAAATAAATAAAATAAATATTAATGTAAAGTAATATAAACCTTTTAACTCATTCAAAATGAAATAAAAGAATAAAAATAAAAATAACCCTATAAAAATAAAATAGTAATAAAAACAAAAATGAACCATGGTATTGACACATGATGTTGAGAACCCATGGTATTGACCCATGGCATTCATATGGAATATAGTCTATTTAAAGGGGGGAATTAAACCAACCTACATCTATCTTAACTCTAGATCTAATAAGCACTTAGAGGGTGTTAGAAACTAGGAAAATATTGAGAGGGGGGTTGAATCAATATTTGTAGGAATTTTAAAATGTTCTTTCTCTAATGAAGATTATTAGGACACCAATAAATACTTTAACAACAATTCATATCAGCAGCACAAGAATTAATCATTAGAAGCACAAATAGAACACACAAATTCTTCAAACTTCTCTTCAATTATTTCCACAAAGGCAAGCTTCTACTTGATGTTAAAAAGTTCCCTGGCTGCAACTAAAAGGAAGCTACTACTCTTTAATTTACTAGTTACCACTGAAAGGAGCTACAACCCCTAATTTAATAGTTGTTACTGAAAGGAGCTCCAACCTCTAACTATTTACCAGCTACTGCTGGAAGGAGCTACAACTGAACTGCAAGGTGCCACATGCTTGACCTTAATGGTTCATCTTTCATACAATTTTCAAACTCAAATCATGAATGTCACTTTCTTACATAAATAAATAAATTTATCAGTTCAAACACTCACCACAAACACCATAATTCACCTTCAACAATATTTAATGATTGGTCAATCCACCATCATCCACCTCTGAACAATCAACAACCAACACACCAACTCATCCAACAACATGCTCTTGCAAATTCTATTATGCTTATATATAAATTAGAACTGATAATTTTAATACTCGAACTTGCACCTAATTTTCGCTTATCAGAGGTTTTGATCTCATTACATACTTATTTTTTTGCTTCTAGAATGTCCTCTTGATGTGCACACTAAGTATTCTAACTCTTCTCCCTTGTCTCTACAAGAAAACTTGAGTTAAATTGCTCAAATGCAATTTTACAATTTTTATGGGTTTTAGTAGAGATTTTCTAAATTTGGTTGACCACCAAATTTAGCAATTATGCTAAATTTGCCTCTGAATCTGTCTATTCCGCTATTAGAGCTACCAACTTGTTCATGCCAATTTAATATAATGTTGGCTTGGCAAAGTTCACCAAATATGGCACATAACACCAAATTTACCAAGTTGTCGAATTGTTTATGCGAAAATTCCTTAACATAGGCCCAAAGTCCTTTAACATAGACTACTACATATAACTTCCATTAGGCGCCTTTGTGCTCTAAGCACTGGGGGATTAAATAATACTCCAAGATCTTTGTGCCTGTGGTCACAGCGCCTGCACAGAACCACATCCTGGTGCATAGCACTAGTCCCCATCTTTTATTTCTTAACAAAAACTCTCTTGAAAAAAACTTCAGAATGCTTTAGAAGTGACATTGGATTCAAGCAAGGTTTCACTCTATCCCCTACTCTTTTTGGTCTATATATTGATAAATTGGAAGAGTGGCTAAATCCACAAGGTGGAGATGGTGTTCGGTTGGCGGAGTTTGTGATAAAGCTTGTTTTATTTGTTGATGATATTGTATTGATATCTAAATTGTCCCATGGATTGCAAATGCACTTATATGCTCTTGAGCGTTTTTGTAGAGCAGTGGGGATGCAAGTCAATACTAGCAAAACCAAAATAATTATTTTCTCTAATAAAAGGAAGCAAAGACAACATACTTTCTTCTTCGAAGGCAACATTCTTGAAGAAGTAAATGAGTACAAGTGATGTAGGAACATTCAAGCCTAGTTAGCAATGTGATGGCATGATCACATGTTCTGACTAACAAAGGGTTGGAAGACAATAGTTTAGTTAATTTTATTTATTTAAATGTATGAGAGTGTTTATTTATTGTAAAATATGAGAAAAAGGGTATAGTGGCTAAGTGCTCCTCCCTGTGTGGAGATCAGGCCAAACAGTTAGATTTATTTGGTTTGGATAGGATATGAGGAATTTGAAACCTTGATCTAGCGTTTGTTTAGAAAAGAGTGGAGTTGAAGAGATTCTTTAGGAGAGAGTCAGAGATTTCTGGATATGAACCAAAATTGGTTCATGAATCCATTCTTGTATAAAATATGATTTATTTTTATAATTCAGTAGCTAGTGAGAGAAAGGATAGAGAGGTTAGCTAAGTTAGGGTCGAGTAAGAGAAAGCAAGGATTCAAGATAGAACAGGGTCCTTTTATTGTTGTAGTCAAGCCAAAGGGTGAGACTTTGTAAATATTACTATATTGAATAAATGATTCAGTGTGTGTGTTAATGGGCCATTAGTATTTAAATCCTTTGCTTTTATCTGTACATTTACCTGCAGAACAAACTAAGCATTTTTCTATGTTTTTACACCTTGATGTGATAAATCATAGTGTTCAAAGCATAATTGGGTCCTTAGTGTAAAGAGCAGTGTTTCAGTCGCTTTAAAACCAATCATTGGTCCAAAGATATCACAGAAAATCATTTTTGTTTTGTTTTTGTTTTTGTTTTTGTTTGTTTGTTTGTTTGCTTGTTTGCTTGTTTGCTTGTTTTTTTTTTTTTGGTAACGCAGTCTATTAGAAACAAGCGAGATCAAGGCAAGAAGGAAAAGTGGTCGTTGGATCTGTAAGATCAACGGACCAGATCAAATCAGGCTGAGTGGAGCCACTTTATCGCATCGGCGAAATTCATGTGTATGTGGCAGATTTCAAGCCTTAAGCTTATGCGATGGGCGATCGCCGATTGTGATCAGTAGAGTGATCGCATGACATAGGAGCACAGGGATTAACCAGAAGAGCAGTTTCCCATAGGTGGTAAGCGGATTATCAGGCGGCCTCAAAAGTCGTAAACGGTTTCCAGAAAATGGACCCGATGAGGTTATGAGCTGAATTTAATTGAATTGAAATCCAAAGGTGATTGGACCATCTGTCGAATGGATGATCGGACGGATATCGGGTGCAAACAAGCAAGGAGGTTAATTCAGATTTCGGACTCGATGGGATTTTATATAACAAGGTTTAACCGTCGTTGAAGTCCGACCATCCAAACCATTCGTTGGATGTTGGATTGGACGGTGATCGCACGAGAATGTGCGTGCAAGTTAATGGTTAAATGGAACCGATAAGTTATCAATGCAAGTTAATTCTATTTGGAGTCTGGTTTTATGTGTCTAAGTGGGACCAACGTTCATTGACAGGTTGTTTTGTGTTTCTTGTTGTTTGTTTGGTTGCGGGTGTTATGTGAATTACACTTATAATAGCGCTTCCGATGTAGATTGTGGGCTTGACTCATAGGCTACATGTGGGTTTTGTGAAAAGACATGGTTTGGTTTGCATTATTTTTGGTATCAGAGCTAGCTCAACGCTCTGTAAGGATTGGTTTGGAAATTGAATTTTAAATCTAATCATATGTATAATTTGCATGGAAGTGGATCGATACAGATGGGGATCATACTACAAAGGACACTGAGATTAGAATGGGGGAAGCAGTGAACTTCTGATGAAGGTCTAGTAAGAATGTTTATTTTGATAATTTTGCAGAGATGTGTTTTGAACTTCTCAAGAGCAACAAGGGATTGAAGTTTCAAAGGAGAAGATGTTTTCCTTTCAAGAAAATAAATTTTTTGTGTAAGTTGATTGAATGGTTGGTTTGATTTAAAAGGTAAATTGAAGTGAAAGGTTTTGGAATTAAAGTTAAATATAAGAGTGGTTTGTTATGGCATTGAAGTCATTTAAATGATTTGAAATTTTTTGTGAAAACTGAGAATGATTGAGGATTGCTTGAAGTATTCTTGAAGGCAGTGATATTGATGATTGAAAGAACAAATATTGGGTTTAATAGAACTGAAAGAAGAACCACTACAAGGAATGAACTTTGGAATTTGTAGAAGCAAGACAGGATTTGCTTACAAACAGGTTATCATAAGGAATTGATAGTGTCTGTCATGAATTGGTAAAATAATTGAAATTCAGATCTAATCTTAATTGATTTTGAAAGCTGAAGAGTCCATTATGAAAAGTAAAATGGGAAATAGTTGTTGGTTGTATGGAGTCTTTTGAATGGAAAGTCTAAATGAAATAGTGAATAGATGAATTCTTTGGCAAAGATTTAACTAATGGAATGGGAATTAGTTTTAAGACATCTTTGAAGGAAAAGTTGCAGGTTTAAAAGGTTACATTGATGTATCTTGAGATAAGATTGTGTAGGTCAATAGAAGCAGTGGAATTTCTGAAAGGTAGAATGAGTTGTACCAGCATCATAGCATATGAGTTATGTTAAAGAAGATATGAGTTAACGCAGAGTCTATTAAAAACAAGCGAGATCAAGACAAGAGGGAATAATTGCGAGAAGGAACAGTGGCCGTTGGATCTATAAGATCAACGGACCAGATCAAATTGGGCCAAGCAGAGCCACTTTATCGCATCGACGAAATTCATGTGTATGTGGTAGAGTTTAGGCCTTAAGCCTATACGATGAGCGATTGCCGATTGTGATCAGTAGAGTGATCGCATGACATAGGAGCGCATGCATTAACCAGAAGAGCGGTTTCCCAAAGGTGGTAAGCGGATTATTGTTTGGTCAATTTAGTGTGTCCTAAATTGCTATATAAATTGTCAATCTAGGAGTCATAAATTGCTGAAGTGAAGTGCACTATATATGCAAGATAATCGTTTTCTTATTTCTTTGTTGTTTTTTATTTTTGATTTGTTTTTGGATTTATCTTCTTGTTGATTTCCTAATGTGAGATGGTAATTCTAAGAATCAAGTATGGATAAAAGTGTTCAAGGCAATGGTGACCTTTAAAATAATTTCCAAACTTCAAAGTGTTCAAAAGGTTTTCAAACTTGCAATGATGAAATCAATTACTGAGAGAAAATAAAGATGTACCTAAATTCTAATTAAAACAAACAGTGAACTAGTGACTATGAAACCTAGTATCCTTGCTGCCGTAAAAAAAAAAGAAAAAAAATGAACTCAAAGCAATTCAAAAACTGTAAGCAAAGTAAACTAAACCATATCACATCAACTCATATTCTAACCCCTCACCATTTGACTCGCTTTGGCTATAGGAGGTAATCATAAACAAATTGAGTAATCCGATATCTAAATTGCATAAGAAAAACTAAGATCAAACTACACATTCATTCTTCAATCCCTCACCATTCGACTCGCTCTGGCTATAGGAGGTAACCGAAAATGATATGAGTAATCTAATCACTAACTTGCAAAAACAAATAAACTAATATCAAAATATACATTCATACTTCAATCCCTCACCATTCGACTTGCTCTGGCTATAGGAGGTAACTAAAAATGACATGAATAGTCTAATATCTATCTTGCAGAAAAGTAAATGAACAAAACAAAATTGAAAGAAATAAACAGTGCTGGAATTAGAACTAAGAAAACAAATCAGCAGAAGGAAAAGATAATTCCATCATGTCATTATTCATCAAAAAGCTATGTGCACTTGCCTGGGCTATCTATTAGAACCTGAAATAAAAACACTGATCAATTGACAGTCATTAGAAAGCATAAAAGAAACTATGGACAGTAATCAACGTGAATACCATGAGCAGTGTAATATATACAAGAAAACTATTATGGCATCAGGAACATAAATGAAGAAAGCATGAAACTGTATAATAATTATAGAACCTTGGTGTACAGGGGTCCTCTACAACCTCGACCAATCAGAAATCAATCACGGATTGAACTTAAAAACAGTGTCTTCTCATATATTGAAATGCAGTCATAACATAAGGATTAAGTCACGACACAGTGGCTCGTAAAATAGTCAAAATTACATACCAAAAACTAGTTTATATGCATAAGAGGATGCTTTATTTATAATAGGAAATGACATAACTAATTCCTAAGATTTGCACTGGTAAACAGACACGTAAATGACCATGTCCGGAAATCTAGCAGTATGGTAGCCGTGAGAATTAAATCCAAGGAGGGTGGCTGTTAGATTTGGTTCACGGAGCAGTCCACAGGTGTTAGCACGCCTCCTGGGATTTGGGAACTTGCCACGCAATTCTTCTCGTGATGAAAAAGAGAGTCCTGCCACCGCAAAACTCTTAGGTTGACCACCGCTTGACTGGCTTTGACCACGGTCTTCTGTGAGTGATTTGGCTGAACCAAGGGGATACAATCCATGTCCACATCATTTGCAGCTTGCCCATGTGGCCGGATTCTCTAGTAGACACCTGTAACATAGACTTCAACAAAAAGGTTGTGGAAAGTGATAAGATTCCGCAGCTGACTGAGCAAAAATCTAAATCAAACAGCAGTCACAAGACATAGTTAGGAAACCATTTTATGTGCTCTTTTTAAACTAACATGCAATGATTTGATAGCTTGGAGGTTCAGGTAACTGGAAAAAAAGGCTAAAAAGGTGTATAGGGAAGATGCAAGTTTGGGACTCAACATACCCCCACTATGAAGGTGTTGCATG
>APFE031541888.1:0-24973 GCA_000404065.3 Pinus taeda | reverse complement strand
GGCCCAAACAGAGGTGTAAATACTTCCTAACCTGAGTTTCTTTTTCTCTTCTTTTGCCTTGTGTTGCATGGATGGATGAGCTAAAATGATGCTCACTCACCTTGTATTTATACAATATACAAGGGCTTCCTCAAAACGTCATCATAGGGCTTGACAATCTGTCATAAGTCTTATTAACATCAAGCCGCCCTTGAGCTTGTGCCACCATGCCCACACATAACTTTCAAAAATTCATAACTCCATTTATACAACTCGGAATTGGATGATTTTCAATGTGTCGGATTCGTCTTGACGAGTACTATCATCCCCATCCATCACATATCGAAATGTGTCCACGGTTTTGGCCCAAATCACGATGGGTGCAAAACCTCAACCTTTGGTTCCAAGCCCACAAGTGACTCTTGTGGTCCTCAACCCTCCAAACCCTGCATCCTAGGGCTTGGAGTACCTCCCAAGCTACTCAAAAATCGACATTATCCATACTAAATGCCTAAAACAAACAAGTATAAGAACCTGATTGCAAAATGATCCAAGTACCTTTTCAATAGCAACCCACCTTCATCCAAGTGTAAATTCCAGATGGTGAGAGGCACATGGCTGATGCAAATGGCAAAGACATATGACATATCATTGTCAAAATAGTGGCTAGTAAGGGCTGCTAGCTGGTTGTCAAATGTAGGAGAAAATGTTTCTAACTTTCTCCTATAGGGTTACCCATTTTGGTGGGTAGTAGACCCATAGCCTTTTTTCATCTCTTTTTCACATTTACTTGAGTTTGGACACACTTCTTAAGTCGCATAAAAATATGTGGAGTGGGTAAGTTGGCGCATGTGGGTATGTGCGTACCTATCCTTTGCACATGTGGGGTGCATTTCTTGAGAAGTGTCCTCAACACATGGGAGGTGTTACCACTCAAACTATCAAGGCTTGCCAAGGTCCCTGCAAGGTGCCAATATGGCAAACATAGGACAAGTTCCCACTGTCACCTCAACATGAGTCCCAACTCATTAAGCACAACTCCTTCTTGAATGGCTATAGGAGGATTCCTTGTAATTGATGCTTCACCTAACAATTAATAGACTAACGCCTTGAATGGGGTCTTGTGTGAAGCTAAGAGTTAATTATTTACTATTTAATTGATCTAGAAATGTTGTTTATGTAGAAGATTAACGCAGATCAACAAAGCAATTTACTCAAAACTGAATATAACAAACATTTAAATAGCTTAAATGAGTAAACAATTAATGTACTTACCAAATATGTGAATTTTCATCTATATGAACCTTTTACAAAGCGCTGTATTGTGTATTTATGCTTGCTTTCTTGCAAATGCAGATCTGAAAATTGCATAAAATAGTAGATAAAATCTCTTTTCACGGCCACCCAACAGTGGCTACACACTCTGGATTGATAACCTAGGGTTGGGGGACACTAGGACAATAAATACATGTTAGTATAGTTCTTCCTAAGCTTCAAATATGAAATATATCTTGTTTCCAGTCCTTCATAAGCTTCAAATATGCAACAAATCTGTGTTTCCAAAAAGCAGGAAACTCGTTGCAGAGATCTAGTGGTCAAATATCTAGTGGGTGAAACACCAAAAATTTATTACAGCTTATAAATTTATGATCTAATGGTTGGAACTTGGAATAAGCTCTATATGGCCCTAGAACAATGATAAAACTTTGAAATAAAAATCCGGAAACTAATGCAAGGGTTTGTGAGATGTATACTTACTTGGAAATAGCTCTTGTACCTTGGATTTTGCTGCATCTGAAGTATGTATTATTGTAAATAAACATGGATTTGCAAAAAAACATGGTATACTTGGTGAAATACATATTCTTGAAAGCTCAAAAATATATATCTTTGCCTTGGATGAAAATATAAAAGTTATGGCTTAAAACCCCAATGGTTACTAGCTAATCTTCAAGATAAAATTATATATAATAGCAAACTAGTAAATATTTTTATTTCTATTTTATAAAATAGAAAATTAAAAAAGATTTTGAGTTTTAGGAATGATGATTGTTGAGATATGCTTATCTTGGCCAAATTTTACCTCTCAACTGCCAGGTTGTGAATCACAATCACTCTTAAGTCAACCTTGCACTTTGGACAATAGATGGGCTTGGAGTTGAGAAGACTCTGTTTCCTCCACCTTCGTCTAATATATTTCACAAGCTTCTGGATCCAACTAGAAGCGACTTCTAGCAAAGTGTCTCCAATATTTGAGTCGGCTGTGGGGTAGAAGAAATCTTCTACCACCAACAAGTGAAATTATGAAGACTAGTGCTTTGGTTATTCCCTGTACATAACTTTGTATCCCTTAAATATATCGTCCCTCTAACCTTTTTGTAACCTAGAAATGCTTGTTCTTATCTTGTTTAAAACTGTTATGACAAGAGCTAAGAAAAAGTAGAATAGAAAATACCAATCCACAAATTGTACACAAAATGTTTTCAAAATGAGAGTTCTATTATGGCATTTGATCTCATAGTTCAACAGCAAATGGAATGATAAGATGGACTAGCCTTATATGATTTCTTTAGTAATAGTTAATGGGACCTTACTCTCAAAATAATATTTTTACTTGACATCCACAATCCAAAGACTAAATAAATTCAATAAAATAATTTTTAGTGCAATAATTGTCCACAAGGAGAGTTCAACTTAGCTTGTTTGAAACTTTGACCTTGGAAGTGCAACATTCCCTTTGATATGACCCCAGAGAGACAAGAAGTCAAGAATAGTGGCCCTAGAATGCTCAATGTCCAACACAAGATGACCTAACAGCTCCATTAGGTGGGTTGACTTCCTTTGCTTGGCTCAATTTGGTCCTCTGAAGCTTGATTTGGTGGAAAGAATGTTGATTTGATTTTGCTATAGCTATCTTTTTATCCACACAAAGGTCCAACAATCGCCCTGACCACTTAACCACCTCAACATACACTTTATTGGCCTCAAATGACTAGTAAAAGGGGGATCAAATTGTTCCACTAGCTAGGTATCCAACGCTTTGGCCTCTTTTGACTTGAAAACTAGACTAAACTTTGGATCCTTGAACATCTTCAACGTTCCACACCTTAGGAGATTTAGGAATTCTACTACTTGGGTTTTGTACGACCAATTTTAAAACCAACTTTTGATGTAATGCGTGTATCATTTGGTCAAGATTTGACCCTATTTTTCCACCTAGAACCTCCATTTGTTAGTATACCATCTTTGACTGCTATTTTTTGACTGAAGCATTCAACTTTTGCAAAAATTTCCACATGGCATGCCATCTAAATTTTATTCTGAGCAATTCAAAACTAGGTTGATTTTTTGACTTTTGAGACCAAATGCATTGGGAAATGTGCATTGCCTTGGGAAATGTGAACTACAGAAAATTGTGAGACGACCATGTTAAGAACTGACCGATAAATAGTGCACCAAGGCCAAGGATGCCTATAGACTCTATGAGACATGACCATGTGGTAAGAATAGGTGCACACGAAATGGGCTGGGTTGGCTCCTACAAATGTGATCACCCCTACATAACTAGATGCTTCCGTAAACCATGAGTCTTGATGTAATCCACTCTGAGTGGTGCTAAGAGTGGAAACCAAAGGTACTAACCATGGCCAACCATAATAAGCCTAGAACACCTTAATACAAAAATTCTCATGGCCTACAAGGCTTTCGCTTGTATCCTTGGGCTTACAATGGTGTTATGCAAAGTGAAATAAATCTCTATATGTACCCCTATTGAAATAAGGGGTACCAGGAAGCACATTATTAGGGGAGGATTCTCTTTGAAGATGCATGAGTGGATTAGACAAGGTGGATGTAGTCTAGGGTTTAATCCTTTGCTTGTAATTGACTGTTGTTACTCTATAAATTGGAGGGGTGCATCACTTCATTCATTGGAGAAATTTTGAGGTAAAAGATATATCTTAAAAAAAAATGTGCTATCAAAATCAACTTTAAAAGATCCAACAGGATTCAAGATGATGATGTCAAGGATAAGGGTAAATAGTTTTGGAGGGAAAGAAAGAAAACTAATTTTTTTATTATATTTTCAACTTATTTTTATATAGGTTTTAATCAAATTTTAAGAGTAAGCACTTGTTGGATGTGCAATTACATTTGGACTTTGGCAACCAATGTGTACCCACTCTACATACTTTTGATAGACCCACAGTGTGATAACTGGAAATATACGGAAAACAACATGTTTTTTGAAATTTTTGGAGTAGGCATTCATTGGATGCATAATTAATTTTATATCCAACAAATGCCTACACTGAGAATTTGAGTAATTTTGTATGGAAATAAGTCAAAAATATGATTTAAAAAATAACTCTTTATTTTCTGTTGAAAATTCACCCACTCTTATTTTACTGTTGTAACTATTATTTTATTATTTTCTTTGGAGGCCTATTTTAGACCTCAAAATTTCTCTAAGAACATATTAGTTTTTCTAGTTTGCTAAGAGTAGAGTAGCTGCAACAGCTAGCTGTTTGGTTTATGCATTGACAGCTAATTTGTTGCTATGTAATCGTCTTTTTATTGTAATAGAAAATGATGTGATTGTTATTGCAAATGTTAAGTGCTTATCTGATTTTCCAGATTTGTTATCTCTTGTGTACTGTTTGGCATGCTCATCTGATTTTACATTTCCAAATCTGATTTATTTTCTTACTGCTGGGACTTTGCTGAGATTGCATGTGCTAATCTGATTTTCATAGTTAATTTAATAAATAGCCACACTAGCGCTAACTGATGTGATTTCTAGATCTGATTTTGAGATTTCATTTTATTAGACTTAGTATCTGGCGGCTGCTGGAATGAGCTAACATTTTGACATATGGCGTGTACACATTTGAAAATTTCCTATAGCATTTTGATGTTTGTAGATCTGAAGTTTTGATAGGTGTTTCATAGGATTTCAGATCGATCTGTAGACATGAAGTTCTATGAGTGCAGATCTGAGGTCATGAGGTGGAAATTTTAACATAAAAGTGGATTGCTTCCATCTGATTTTCATTTTGAGTGGTGAATGATCCCCCATGGAAGTATTCTACAACACCCATGATAAACACATATGTCATTCTTTGACATCCTCTACAACAATGAGAATTCAGAATAAATAAGCTGGATAATCACTGGATTAAAATTATATATGGAGGTTTATTTTGCTCCAAAGTTAACGTTTCTGCCTGGGAAATGTTTTTCTCTTGCATCTATATGCAACGAGAACACGCAGAAAGATAACTTTCAGTAAGTAATTAACATGCTTTGTGAAGAACTTTATTTCTCTTCTAAAAATATATATTCCAGTGTTCTTTTCCAGCTACATCCGTAAATCATAAAGTTTTAAATGTAAGCAAAAAAGGCTTTTCTTTATGTAAAATTTTAATGTCTTCCTTTTCAATTAGTAAGATTGAAGACTTCTGGTATTAGGTCTGAACTGTTTCAGAGCATGTGAAAGTTATGACTTCTAAAGAAACTTTTAATTGAGTCCAAAAGCTGGGAATTGAGTTGAGGGAGGAGTATCTGCCAATCAACACTTGGGGCATTGATTATTGCTTGATTGAACTAGGGGGGAGTAATGGTATCCTCATGATACAATCACCTTTCCAACGGCCACAATGGGATTTGAAATCGTTAGAATTTGAAAGAAACAATTGTGATTCATCAGTTTCTTGCCTGTACAAGGGATTTATTGGCCTTGGATGTTACGAAAGCTTCCCCAGGGTAACCCAGCTCAGCCCTCTTATCCCAGGCCATTACGCTGAAGACATTCTCTGGCTCTGCATTGGTACCTAAACAATGGTGCTAGTTTCTCTTTTGATTTCACTAAGATTAAAGTCTCTCTTCTTGCACAGGGTTAGTCTCTTCTTCTTTGTCTAGGTTGACCTCATAGGTCTACCCCTTGGTACTTCTTATTTTAATTCTATTTTTGCTATTACTTTATTTGAATATTTGGGAGATGCCTTTGGCACTATCACATTTCCACTGTGGCTGTCTACTTTAGATTCCTATTAACCTATTATGGTAATTAGGACATCACTGTAAATTAATTTCTTTCTTCCTTTCTCATGTCTTTACCTATTTCTTAGGTGATTAGAGCACTGAAAAGTCTGTTAGTTGCAAGTTTCTAAATATTTCTGAAATTCCAATAAAAAACATAATCTCCTTATAAACGTAGGGCATTCAGAGTACTTGATAGATATCATAATTAAAGGCTTTTGATTCAACCTTGCAGAATTCGGTACAGTTCTAAATTGAGAGCTTTTGCATCTTCTCACAAAAATATGATATTTGGGTTAGAACATACATTTTATAAGTCAGATATTGTTTGCAGATTCGCATTGTTGAACGCTTTGCCTTTTAGTCCCTTAGAGCAAATCTGGGTGTGATTTGTACAGGCTCTTATAGGTTGTGATGGTGTCCGCTCAGTGGTGGCCAAATGGATGGGCTTCTCAGAACCTCGTTATGTTGGACACTGTGCTTATCGTGGATTGGCAGTTTATGCCAGCGGACAACCTTACGAGCAAAAAGTGCATTACATCTATGGAAAGGGAATGCGTGCTGGCTATGTGCCTCTTTCTTCTACTAAAGTCTATTGGTTTATTGTCTTCAACAGCCATTCTCCAGGTCAGTCTCCCAAATTCATCAAAAGCTCTGCATCTAGTAACCTTGTCTTGAAAATCGAAGGACATTGATAAATAACATTCTAGCATTGCTAGTGCAATCGACTTTACAAATTAATGGGTTCGTGTTACATGGTCAACGCGAGATTGACATTTGGTCATGAGCCTTCAGTAAAATCAATAAAAAATTAAAATGTTCCAATATTTTTTGTTTGCTTATTTTTGGGTTTTAATTCCTGATTTTGCTTGGGCAGGCCCAAAGATAACAGACCCAAATCTTTTGAAGAGGGAAGCTCTTCAACTTGTTCAGAACTGGCCTAAGGAACTTGTTGAGACTATTAAGGATACACCGGCTGAAAACTTTGTGAGGACCCCTTTAGTGGACAGATGGTTGTGGCCTGTTGTGGGTCCAAAGTCAACATTAGGAGGTGTTGCACTAGCAGGAGATGCATGGCATCCCATGACGCCAAATCTTGGACAAGGAGCATGTTGTGCACTGGAGGATTCAATTATACTTGCTAGGAAGCTAGCAAAGGCACTTGATGTGGGCAAACAAAGCCAAACTGAAAATGGCCAAAGAGTTAGAGTTCCAAGTGATTATTTTGGAGGTTCTGACATACCGAGTCAGATAGAGGAAGCATTGCAAGGCTATGCCACTGAAAGGTGGCCTCGAATTTTCTCTTTAACCATTAGAGCCTATCTTGTTGGTGCTCTTTTGCAGTGGGACAATGAGTTGATTTGTTCATTGAGGAATAATATAGTTATACCAAAGCTGGCGAAGTTAGATTCCTTAACAGAACACACAAAGTATGATTGTGGTTCGTTGAATAGCAACTAGTGATGACTTCATTTTATTATTTGATTGTATTAGATGCATATGACATATATGTTGTTTGCCTTGTAGCTATGTACATTGCCTCGATTTCTGATGGATAGTATAGTCTGTTTTTTGTTCCGAAAACTATTGGGACATTGTAATGATATGTGTTCCCGAGTGTCTGTTTATGGCTAATCTACAAGGTGATTAAAGTATTCGGGTTAGATTTTAGGTTTTTGTGATCCATAATGTAGCATGTCTTTTGGATTAACCACATCAGTATTATTTAGTGACTTTTCAAACCAGCTAATATAATTCTTATTTCTTATTTTGTTACAATTAATAATGAATAATAAATTTGCTTTATGATACTGAAGTTTAAAATACTTTGTAATTATCTTATTCCTTTTCTTTATACATCACTGTACATAATTCTTCTCCCTCGTTTACATTTCATTCTTCATTATCACTTTACAGAATATCCTTTGCTCCTATTAACCCTGACTACAAGGTATGACCAAAAGTTCCTTCCACGCCTTTACATCCGGCTCTCGTAGGATTTATATTTTACATGTATGTCATTTCTATGGCATAGAGGGTCCAAACATCAATATATCTATGTGCATAGGTCCTTGCCTCTGTATTTTGACATTAAACACAGACCTGCATCAGCAGCTTTTCAAGAGTTCCCTCTTTGTTGCAGAATTTTTCCTTCCACGTGCCTAATTGTGGGGTTGCATGAATAAGCATTTTATTGTTTAGCGCCTGTTTACGAGTGGTCTAATAGTCAAGAGGTGGAACTAAATTGGTTGGACTTTTGTTGTTACTGTTTAAGTGCCAAAGCATTGTGCACTACATAAAAGCATCTATGCTATCGTATCAAGTTATGCCACATGGGAAATAGTATAAGTTAGCTAGCACCGAGTGATGGTTAGCTAGCGAGGGAGAGACTCGAGAGTCATGTGCAGATCTTGGCATGTAATAATTTGTACTTCTTCACCTTCAAACAATAAAACATGGTATCTATTAGAAACTGTTTGACAGGTCCTCAACTCCTCACCTATTAGTGTTCTATCATGCGTAACAACTAGCTATAGCATTATACTAGTACCGATTTATTATCCCTGCGGCGCTGGGGATAATGCATTCGTTATGCGTTGAACACTGAATTAATTTGAAGTTGAACAAAAATCAAACAAACTATTTATAAAGTTCACATTGCAAAAGTTCACATTGCAAAACGAATATAATTTATTTTTTTAATTTATTAAATTTTATCTATTTAAATGTTTTTTTTTTTTTTTTAATTTATTAAATTTTATTTATTTAAATGTTAATTGGTTCTGAGAGCTCAAGCTTTATTATGAAATCGTTGTAATCCTGCAATCTAAGTACAGCAACTACCATTAACACTGTGCTAAAAAAACTAAAATTTTTAGACCATTATCAGATTCATAACTAATATTCATACGGCAAGTAATATTTCCAGGTTATTCGCTATTTAATACACCTTCCAAGTTCCCATACTACCAAATAAACCCGTTTTTATGATTACTAAATCCGGCCACACTGGTGACAGTTGTACAAACTTGAATAACAAGTGGTGCAGAAGGACGGAGCACTTAATGTGCTATTTACTCGCTGGGAAATATTGCTAGCGGTGAGAAATATTTATTTACTCATTGTATCACTTTGCATTTATCGTGGGTTTTCGATGTCATTGTAAAACCAATAATTTTAACCCTCACATTTTGCATTATCAGTGGTGGTATAAATTTTCCAAATTTTCTATTGTTTTTTAAATAAATATTAATTTTAAGTATTAAAAAAATTTGAATTTATTAATATTTTAAAAATATGCAAATTCAATCAACCGAGTGTCAACCCATATTTTACAAGTGAATAAATTATTTCTCTATCCAATATTAACTTAAACTCGTCTTAACTTTAAAATTAATAATAATAAAAATAAAAATAAACTTTTCCATGTGCATTCTTAAAAACTGAAATACTTTGACGTGTGGATTTTGTGAAATGTACGTCGAAAACAAACCCCCTGAAATCTTCAGGTTAACATTAACGTAATCGAATTTCTTTATCCATTAAGATTCAAAGAAACCCATGGGTTAAGAATTGAAAGAAACTCTTCTTGGCCCATATTTAAGTCTTCAAATGGGAAATTCAAAGTGTTTTAGTGTTGAGATTTGCTGGATGTTTATGTTTAGTAGACGTAACCCAAATTGATTGGGTGAACTACAGTTAAATTTTTTCTGTATTTATGTACATCATTTAATTTCCTGTTTATATGTTTGAATCTGCTGTGCATCTGATCTCCCACATAAAATAGAGTGGGTATGTATGGTTATAAACGTAATCAGTAATCTCCTGCGCACACAAAAATTGAAGGTTGTTAATGTAAGCAATAATCTCCTGCTCAAAGGAAATTTGAAAACCGCTCAAACCAAAAATGTAAATCCGTCATAATGATCGAATAAGTAATCTATTTATTGTTCCTCTCGTCAAAAGATGGTATAAATAAATAGATTATTGTTACTCTGGTCAGAATATGGAATAAATAAATAGATTATTGTGTTAAAACCAATAATGTAAATCCGTCGCATTGATCAAATAAATAATTTATTTATTGTTCTTCTAGTCAAAAGATGGAATAAATAAATAGATTTTTGTTACTCTGGTTAAAAGGTGAAATAAATAAATAGAGTATTGCGTTAACTAGTTCGTTGTGAGAGTTAAAAACTAACGAATTTTGGTGTTAAATAGGTTATTGTGTTAACTAATTCGTTGTGAGTTAAAAACTAACGAATTTTGGTGTTAATTAGTTTGTTATGAGTTAAAAATTAGCGTAGTAATTAGTTTGTTATGAGTTAAAAATTAGCGTAGTCATCACAGGTGTAGTTTTAAGACGTAGTTCTAAAATGTGAATACAGCCTTGGTCATTTAAACATTGTCATTTTATGTTTGTGTTTTCTTGGGCTTTAATTATTTATTTTTTTATTTTATATCCTAATTCAAAAGTTAAAGTATTTTTGAATTTTAAGTTAATTACTTTAAATAATAATTTTGTTATTTTATAATTTGTATTTTAATTTATTTTTTATTTGTTAATTTTAAATATAAAAAATGAAAAAATTAGACCTCTAGATATAATCAAGATATTCTAAATTACTTTTATATCATATTAATTCGATAATATTTACTTACCAATATTATAATCAATTAAATATCACATAATAAATTATAAAATCAATAATTATAATTATATTCATAATCAATAATTAAAGCATCCTAGATTCATTTTAACTTTAGAAATATCTCTCGTGGAGTTCATACATGCTAAAATTGTACATTATACATCACAAGGATTTGACGGAATCAATATGTAATTTCGTCACTCTTTGGATGATTGCTTTTGAAACATTTGACCAATGTTCTAGAGAAATTTTCTTATAGATTTAAGGCGAACATTGTAAGTTGTACTACAGAGGAATTTAGATGAATCAATATGTAATTTTGCCACTTTTTGAACGTTCTATGTCAATTTCCTATTTTATCTTCTTTTCAACTGTTGATACTCAAAGTTCCATAAAATCAAATTTCCAAGTATCCCCGCATTGGGACAGTTTCTCTCCACTATTCTTTTCTTGAACCTCATGCTAAAGTGGGACACTCCTATAGGATACTTTGATAGTTTTTTAATAACTTGAAAAGTGAAATCAAGTTTTTTATGAGACTTTATAGTTATGAAAGTCTTTCAGAGAAATTTGATGAGTATATCATTTGCAATTTTTCATTATATTCAGGGCTTTAAACACTCTATTCACACATTCACGATTCAAATTTATTCTCGTGATTTGAGCACCATAACTAGACCTAAAAAGCAATTATCGAAAACATTTAATGAAATAAAATGAGTTCCACATTAATATAATAGGACACTTGTGCCTTTTTCAAGATGGTGAACTGTGGTAACATAAATATAAATTTTGGTGGCTAACCAAAATAAACAATTCCATAGCCATCTTTTACTCATTTTTAAGTCAATTTTAGGTTAATTATAATAGTGAAATAATGTAATTATTTGATTTTATTTAATATAGATTAAATAAATAAAATTTATAATTAACAAAAGATGTTTCATAATATACAAAATTTATAGCATAAGATGATGCTTCACATTTAGTGAATTACGAAAATATTAATAAAAATATATTTTTTTTTAGAATTTCTAAACCTTATTTATCTTAGGCTGTCTCACTCTAATTTCAACTAAATTTGATTGTACACTCTAAATATCTCAAATCTTAGATTTTGATTCCAATGTCTACATATTATAAGTCGATGTCATCTGCAATATTGTATGGTATTGTTTTTTTATTCTAATTTAACTATATTTAAACTAAGGTAGAGTATCTACAATGTAGACCTTGTCCAAATATAAAAATAAATTCATTCTTTTCAATGTTCAATAATTAAACTAAGCATGAGGGAACACTAGCTATAACACCTTGTTTTTTCTAAAATAAACTTGTTATTTTAGCTCATAAAATCTTTGTTATATTTTTCATTCATAGATAACTATAATTTGTGCAACTACAAGAAAATTACACTTTCCTCATTAAGACATGAATTTGGTTGGCTCATGAGCCTAGAGTAAAGTATGAGGGTAAAAGATCTTTCAAAAGTCGTTAAAGCATATAAACTTGAACATGACCCAAAGTTCACATGACCTAAATTGCACATGACCCTTCGGCCCATCGACCTTGATCCTTGACCTTCGGCCATCGACCTTTGGCCTTTGACCTTCGACCTTGACCCTTCAACCTTCGGCCAACCTTGAGCCTTCAGCCAGCCTTGATGGGATGCATATGTTTGTGACACGTCATGGCCTATCTAAAACAAAATAATATGCGTAGTTGGAATCCGACAATGTTACATTTATTTTTATAGGTAATTTACAATCCCAAGGTTCAAAATTTAAATTATCGGTAATAGCGGGAAAATGTTGGGAATTGTCGAGAAACTTACCAAATATAAAAATAATTAATTTTTTACCAACTTTTAAACCTATAAAATAATATTAACGTCAAACAAATACATTGCTACGTAAAATGAAAATAAAATGATATATAAGATGTATAAAATGTGAAGTGATAGATGAGAGATCAAATATCTATATTGAAATTTGATATTTGCCCTGAGCCATAAGATTTAATAGAATGATATAAAATCATATCAAAACAAAAATAGATGTATATGACGAGATAAAACATTGCAATGAAAACAACAAATTTCTCGTTGTTTGCTTGATGGACAATGATCACATCATTCACAAGTATCGAAATTGGACCAAAAAATTGGTCAACCAAAAAATATGTAAAATATTCAAATTGTGAAAAAAATATGTAATTTATGTGTACCCATATGAATCAAAATTATTATTTACAAAAATGCAAAATGTCTCATATATATAGCAAAAAAATGGTCAACCAAAAAATAAGTAAAATATTGAAATTGTGAAAACAATATGTAATTTATGTGCACCCATATGAATTAAATTTATTATTCACAAAAATGCAAAATGTCTCATTTATATGGCAAGGGTGCACACTACATTAACCAAAATATCACCAAGTGCAATCCATCTCTGAATCAAAATAGATCAAGAAAATCCTGCTACAACAAATAGATTCATAACATCTAAATCATTGTCTATTAAGATCACCCACTAACCATTAAAATAAGATAGAAAAAGCTTAACATCCTAATCATTGATGTTTCTTGAGTGAAGTGTAATTTTCACTACAGTCATGAAGGAGGAGTTTAACAATCAATGCCACCAACATCGAGGTACATAGAGAGTTTGATGATCTTGATTAAATGTTAGTTCTATACCCTTGTACATCACAAAATCTAGTAGAAACATTACAATCCCACTAATCCTGAAAACTATTAAGAATGCTAGATTTGGAGTGGTATCTAAAATTAAAACAATATATTTCAATAGATTTCCCCTTTTTTTGCTTCATGGAAATAAGCAAAGTACCCTCACACCTTAATCCCCTAACTCACTTTAAAAAAATTAAGATTAAAAGAAAAAAATTGGTAAATTGATAGACGCATGGCTATAATTTCAAAATTATCACAATAATTACCTAAATTATCTCTAAATTCAAAACAAGGAATTTATTGTGATAATTTATGGCGATAATATCAGTGAGGGGCATTTTGGTGATAATATCACAATAATTCCAATATTATTGCGATATGTTCAACATTGAAATCTAGTGCTCTACATGTATATACCATCAGTATATTAAAAACATGACA
Source organism: Pinus taeda (assembly GCA_000404065.3). Classification (NCBI taxonomy): domain Eukaryota; kingdom Viridiplantae; phylum Streptophyta; class Pinopsida; order Pinales; family Pinaceae; genus Pinus; species Pinus taeda. Next base: position 11,167 of record APFE031541888.1, on the reverse strand, counting down.
TTTGCTTTAATGGTATCTTCTCTTCCTTGGTGGTTTTGATGACTTGTGAAATTGAAAAAGTCACTAAGGAAATTGTGAGTTATATAATTTATTTTAATTTTACAAGCATGAAAAAAGAAAAATTATATCAGTCGGTAACCCATAAGAGAAAAAAGTTCTCCTCATTTGATAAACAACTAGCCAACAAACCTATGATGATCTTCAAATAATTTTATGCCGTAGCTCTCCAGATATTGGTCATGTCATTTCTTTAGCCCATCTAGCTTTCCTCTTCAAGGAAAATGGGTCATTTATCAACAAGTACTTCAACCATTTTAGCAATCAAATGCTTTGATTTGTTGTTATGGACATATTAATATAAATAATAGGGAAAATTGGATGATTGATTGCTTTGATTGTATCCTTGTTCACACACTACACTTGGGAGGTTAGCCTTTGAATCTTGTCTAATGGGACCTGCTCTAAGGCCTTGTGGTTTAGGAAGGGCACTAATAGGGGGCACTAATTGATATAGCATGTCCATGATGATTCATACATACCGCTTTCCATCCTTCCCTGTTATTCATCTCCATTCTTTGGGTTGATTGTCATTGGTCTTTGGATTATCCACATCCTTGAGTCAAGTTCTAGAAACTTAGCCTTGAGGGTTGATGTAGCTGAAAGAACGATAAAAACATGTAAAACCACAATAGAAAGGAAATGTCAAATTCAAAAGGTGGTTGGGACTTATTTAGCACGTGGGAAAAATCGTAGCTTGAGCTCTACCCTCTCTCATTTGTGATCACCTAGTTCCTCAAACATTTAGTGCTTTATCTAAAATAAAGGAATTCTTCAATGTCCTAGGCCTTATGAGTGAGAAACTACTACATCTTTAAGGGCTATTGGAAAGGGGTAACTCATACTTTCATGATTGCTCCATCCTTACATTATTACACTTTAGATGTTGAACCTCAATAAGTTGGTCCAATGCATATAACATCTTCATTGAAGTCTCTCCCACTCCATAAACATATTATCACATGCACCTATCATGTGATGCATCTATCTAGGACATGTCACTCGCCTTGGTGGCTAGAAACACCTAATAGGGTTGTTTACCTAATCAACCCAAACATAAGTAAGGTAACTTGTTTATAAATATTTAGTTAGTAATACATTTGAAGTTAAGTCTTGTATAAAGTTAACATTAGATGTCGTCCACTATGATTCTTTAATGGTTTTGTGTCCCTATTGATGCTTATCTCACTTGATTTTGAAAGGTTTGTTTTAGGTGGTATCCAACATACAATAGAGATCCTTTGAGGGATGGTTTGACTCCTCTCCAATGTACTCCAGAAAACATTTTTCCCCACTCTAAGAGTATATATGACCTTTTAGCCCCAACCCCCCAACATTTCCCCTCTAAAGATGAGCATTGGGCCTTGCACAAATTCCACATGGTTCCACACATCTTTATGTACCTTCAGATGCTAAAACACTAAATCAAAAATCTTGGGAATTTTCTTACTTGATGATGTGCCCAAACAGACCCAAAATGTCCCCATGCTACCCTTGACCGTGTTTGATGGATGTTGCCTTGTTCCATAGTCCATATGAGGATGGATGTCACCGAGATGACTTGGTGGAGGGCTAGCACACCATGCCTTGATGCTAACACTTTCCCTAAATATTGTTGCACCATCCCTATGTGCCCTAGGAAGGTGATGTAAGCCTTTTTTTTATGACATCATAGTGGAGTAAGTACCTTTTGAGATGTACCCATGCACTTTGATGATTTCTTGAAGTGAGGAGCACACATGAACCATTTCATCACTTGCTTTATGGAGATTGATCACTCTTGGAGGGTTATGTCATGGTGTAGGGTATTTATTCCCACACTTGTGGGTTATTTTGACATTTTCATTATGTTTTTGAGTTATCTCAAGGTCAACTTGGGACTTTTGTCCTAGTTGAATGCTTTAAGCAATTTTTTAGGGATTTTCTTGTAAAATTATGGAAAAGTGATTTGGTTACCTTCATATAATTAGAGGGGAGTCACTTTGCATTGTTCATAATCATCATTTATTACACTTATCTTCTCTAAGAAAGTACACACTAGCTCTTGTCTTTTCCTCTTGGACGTAATGTGATCATTTGTGGAGAAATTGTATTGGGATGGGGATTTTTGCATGGAGATACTAATTTGGATTGATTGAAGTGATTCTTGTTGGAATTGTGTAAGTTTAATGCTATTTTATTCCATTTTGCATGCTATATTTATGAAATTAGGGTTTTGTTGTGGTGAAACACAACCCCCCCATTTCTCACTTTTAAATGAAAAATGAGGACCCTTTTAAACGATCAACTTGATAGTACTACTATAGAAATTGAAAATGAAGAAAGATCTAAATGGGTTCAATTTGTTCTTATTGATCTATATTAATTCGTTTTGACCTCATTCAGATTAGTCATTGTGGAATGTACTTATTTGAAAGCTTTTTATTTTTTGTATTTGTTTAATTTTAGGGATCCTTCATTTTCCAACTCCCTTCCTTATTGGCGTTTTGAAAGAATTCTTGACTTCTTGAAACTTTATCACTTGTCTCATGGCTTTGATCGTATGTTTTGGCACCCCCTTGCTTTCTTTCACATTCATGGAAAGATTTTCACATTGATGAATTAAACACAAAGAGGAACATTTGATTGTCACATCACCTCGCATTTGGCATTTGATCACACTAGTTAGCATTTCTTCCACATGACTCAGCGCATCATTTCACATTCCACATCGATTGTTTATCTCCTTCACTTGGTTTGACATATTCATAAATAAAAGAGTAAATAATTAATCTATTATCTTTTCCATTTTTGTACATAAATAAATATAATTTCACAACTTTAATAATTTGTAAAAACATTAGATTAATTATATTTTTCTTTAAAATAACATTGTGAAAACCATTATATTCCAAGACTAAACATTTAACATTGTAATATTAAAAAACTTTTGTATTATTATTTAAAGATCCCAAATATAAACTCAATTCAAAGTTCTCATGACCGAGCACATACCAAAGGAAAACAAAAAAATGTTTTTTTTTTTTACATAATTAATGCGTGATTTAAGCTTTGACTTTCACATCAACAAACCTCACTACATAGTTGAGCGCCGAATTTGCAAAATGCCGTGCCAGATCAATATTCACACACTTATGGTTTTGGTTACCCTCTATCGCGAGAAAATACATGCCAACTTCAATGCTCATTTAATTTCATAATCCCTGCAAAATCAACCATCAACGTAATGGATAACAAGCTTATCACAATTATGTTAAACGCGATTTTTGTTTGATTTTCCGCTCACTTGCAGGTACAAGGATCCCGATCAACACGCTAAGATAATCAATATTTACACCTTTACTCTTTGAAGGAAGGTTAAATCTAATGCATCTACGTGATAGATTTAGAAATATTTGATTATTTCACCGTGTGGCTTGGCCATTAATGCGAATATCCCAGCACTCTTGACAATGTCACCAAGAAATCTGACACAATCAAGGCCATAAATTCACCTCAAAACAAGAAACTTCTCCTGTGAATCAATACAATCAAATCAGTGTTAGCCAGTACTCAATAATGGAATTGAAATTAAATTTAACGCATGGAAAATGAAATAAAATCTCAATCCCATTTATCTTTGCTCACATTTGCGTTAAATTCCTCAAAATCAATGCTACCTAATAACTGAAAATTTTAGGTCAGAAGCACCGCTTTCCAGAAAAAGAAAACAAAACATGCATTTTTTTATTTTATGTTGATTTCAATACATTTTATAATAGTTTGTTCTGATTGCAGGTAATTGTGGAACATTTTGTGATTAGTCAAAAGCGATCATGAAGGAATTAATTCAATTGAAACTACCCAGATTTTTCGTATCCAACATTGGAAAAGATTCCAAGCTTACCACTCGGCAATTGGCTAAAACATTGAAACATTCCAAGTTTCAACACTAGAATGAGGCATATATAATTTCAAAACAAGTTTTTATTATGGGAAGTCCAAGAATTTTTTAGAAGAATTTTCGCCAGACCCCAAATATGTAACAATTGCGCAAAGAATTTGGAGGAGATATTGCTCTACCTCTAAGAAGGTGAATGCTGGAAAAATTCGTAACAGGGGAGAAGAACCTCGAAGTACATCACAATATATTTAAGTAGAACATTAATCCAGCATAGAGGACGCAAGCACGCTACAGAGAAGAGGACTGCTCTACGAGTATGAGGGTGATCCAGATCCACGCAGAAAAGGAAGTCCCGATCACACACAGGGGGAGTTCAGTAATTTCTCAATTTGGGCTATTGCAATATTGTATGGCCCGGAGGGGCGATTCAGATCTACACACAAGGGAAGTTGCGTTCCAGCCGAGGGGATTCTTTGCTGTCATTCAATCTACACTTATCCACTTCTGTTTTGCATAGAGGAGGTGATTGTGAGGATTTAAAGATTTTTTTTTTAAGTATTGCTTAGCACTATTGCATGAAGTAAGATTAGAGGTCTCAAATTTTCTAAGACTGTATATTTTGTAAGTAAAGCTTTGCCATTATTATGGATTTTCATTCATGTGTACTATTACTTGAATGCAGAATTTTTATTTGTGTCCAAGTTTTGTAATGGATTTCGATTTCTATTCTAAAATATATTTCTTATTGATTCTTAACATTTCTGTTGGTTCAATTTTGATATGATGAAATGTTGGTTCAATTTTGATATGATTTGAAGCTTTGCAAGAGCTATCTCCAAGAGGCAGAATGAGATCGGATCTATAATGAATTCATTGAAGTATATATGAGATGAATGATAAGTATTTATAGTTTAATTGCAAATGTATTTTGCTTTTTTATTCCATTAATTAATATGAACTATTTCTTTTGGTTAATGGAAATCACATGGTGAATTCGATCATAAACTAGTCTTTCCCCTATTTTTATTTCATTTTCTCTCGGATTAAGAGAGGGCTATCCCATCTTAGTCTGAGATAGGGATTTTGCTTTAGGATTAATTTTATATTTGTAAATAAAATCTACATAAAGTCCTTTTTAATTAAAGGCAAACAATTTTGGTGGGCTATCCCATCTTAGTCCGAGATAGGATTTTTGCTTTAGGATTAATTTTATATTTGTAAATGAAATCTACATAAAGTCCTTTTTAATTAAAGGCAAACAATTTTGGTTCTCCGTCACAAGTTCAAATTTTTATATTAGTCAACTTTGTGATTGATTTTAATCTTTATCCAAAACATTAAGAAATCAATCATAAAGACTAATGTAATATAATGTATATTAATTCATTTATTAATAACAATTAACGTTAGAATTCATTTTTCTTTTTCTTTTTTAGAGATAGCCTTAACATACTAATTACTCAGTAATTTGTAACATTTACTTTCAATAAATAATATTAACTTAAGGTAATTAGAATAGTTTTAACTTTAATATGGTAGTATAAGTTAATTAAAATTTTATTAATTATTTTTCTTAGAATAATAATAAAATTATTAACATTCATTTTATAGTTTAGCTTAGATATATTATAATTTCATAATAAACTAGATTAAATAATTAGAATTATCATTAGAACTATATTGGTGATATTTAGGAATATATTATAGTATAAGGTATAGTTAGTTAATTAGCATAATAACATAGGTTATATTAGTTTAGATTTGACATATGGGATAAATAGGAGTACTTTAATATTTAACATAAAGGCTTTTACAAGTTTCATAAGGAAAACATTATCATAGTGTCATTTAGGATTAACAATTAATACTAACTTAATACTATAAAGACAATTAGGTTAGAATAGTTACGCTAATTGTAAATCATAACTTAGTCGTGGCTTAGCTGAGCCCCAAATCAGCTTAAGGATCACTTTCTTGCCTACTCAGCAAGAGGGCTGATTTGATGTCTCTTCTCCATAGATGAATGAAAGCCATATTTTAAGTGATCGAAGATTAAGAGAAGGTAATTGGACCTAATTAAACCAGTCGGAGCCACCACACCAAACACTCAGTGAGTGCATGAACCTATGGTCGATGCATGAAGATCTGGTACGTCGGTACATGAATGAAGCTCCTTTCAGTGCAGCAATTAGCTCTTGTCGGTGCAGCTAGCCTATTATAATTAGGGGGAAACAACATGATGAAGCTATGGTTGGTGCAGCTAGAAGTGATTGCCTTGAGAAAGAGAACATCATTCCAATAAGAAGAGATAGGAGACCTCACCCTTCAACTAGACCAAAGTAAGGTAAGTAGTCTGTCTGAGGTTGGGCTGGTCGAATCAAAAAGCCATGCCGATTGGTCAGGTTCGTGAATTCGAAAAAGCTGAAAGTTTGTTCAGGTATTCTTAGATGATATATTGATATATTCATAGATTTCAAAGGAGCATGAGGAGCCTTTGAGGTTGGTTTTCAATTGTTTAAGAGAGCACGTGTACTATTGGGCAGTGTATTGATGCATGATGAAAGACTGGTTGCCTATAATTTGAGGAAGATTAGATCGCTCGAGGTGAATTATGCCCCTCACAAACTAGAGATAGTTGTAGTTGTGCATGCTCTGAGGATGCCCCTGGTAGGCTCGACCATAAGGGAGAGGATATGGAGGCTTTCTTTTGTTGGTTTCAAATTCAAGATCAAGATGGAGAACCAAAGCTTGTAGTATATCTTCACTCATAATCATTTGAATGTTAGGAAGTGCCCATGGTCTTTGCCTCTTAGTGAGTATGACTTTTATATATCTTATATCAAAGGGAAAGTGAATAGGGAAAAAAATGATCCCCGATGTTGATGCAGCGATTTTTGAGGCATCAACAGGTTTTTATATGTGCCATATTAAAAAGTGCAATATATTTCCTTGAAATCTTGATTCTTTATGGTATGTAAAATTTGTCTTGTAAGAATCTGTTATGAAACCAGCTCAAGAAAAGATAGAAAAGATAAATCAACGCCTTAGAATTCAGCCTCTTTGAGGGGGCAACCTCCTTTACATTACATAAATGAACAATTCTTCGATGATACAAATGACAAAACCTCCTTTCTATATATAGGAGTCTAAGGAGTCACAATATAACCCAGCCGACCTAACAATAATAATATAAAGCCACAAAAATAACAATAGAGGGATTCTATGGGGCACAGTTATAACCATATGGGGGCAATAGGGGCACAACAATATTTATAAGGGGTACAACTACCATAGTAATGGGGTAATCACTAGTATTATAGGGACCCAACATGCCCCTCGCCTTGAAAAAAGTGTTGTCCTCAACGCTTGAGTAGTTTTGGATACTTCTGCATAAAATTCTCATCCTCCCATGTGGAAGCTTCAGCGGACAAGTTCTTCCACTTGATAAGATACTCTGAAATTGATCGATTTCGTAGCTGTCGAATTCTTGTTTCTATGACTGCTTCCGGTTCCAATATAATTTTTCCTTCCTCATCAAGTTCTGGCAATATTGTTTGAACAGGGAGCTTGTCGCCTATAACCTTCTTTAAACATGAAACATGGAAAACTGGGTGCAATCGAGAAGCTGCAGGAAGCTCCAATTTGTATGCCATAGTACCAATCTTTGCAACCCCTTGTACGGACCATAATACTTTGGTGATAATTTATTATCCTTCTTAGCTTGTTTGAGGTACATTTGCTTATATGGTTTGTAGCCCGTAGGAATACCCCAATCACCTAGATCAAGAACTTCTTTCACTGCGATGTTGATCTGCCTGTTGTTTCATTCTATTCTGTGCCAACACGAGGTTATCCTTTAAGAGTTGGAGGACTTGTCGTTGATGTTCGATGTGATGTTCCACTGCCTGAACCTTAGAATTTTCTCTTAAATATGATGTGATGGATGGTGGTTGATACCCATAAAGTGCCATAAATGGGGTCATTTTTGTTGTTTTATGGAAGGAAGTGTTATACCACCATTCAGCCAGAGGCAACCATTTGACCCATTGTGTCTGTTTATCAGATACAAAGCAACGAAGATATCCTTCCAAAATTTTGTTTACTATCTCATTTTGCCCATCAGATTGAGGATGATAAGATGAGCTATGAGCTAACTAAGTACCAAGACAAGAAAATAATTATGTCCAAAAATTTCCAGTGAAAATGGGATCTCTGTAACTTACAATAATCTTTGGGTTTCCATGTAGCTTTTGAATTGTTTCCATAAATGCAGTAGAAACTGTACTGGCTTTAAATGGATGTGATAATGCACAAAAATGTGCGTACTTGGTAAGTCTATCAACTACCACCATGATGACACTCTTTCCCTCAGACTTGGGTAAACCTGTGATAAAATCCATTGAAACCTCCTCCAACGTTGGCTTGGAATGGATAAAGGTTGTAATAGACCTGGTGTCTTAATTGTTTCAACTTTATTTTGTTGGCAAACCAAACATTCTGCCACAAACTTTTGAATATCTAATTTAAGGCCATCCCTGTGGTAAGTTTTTAAAAATCCTGAGTGCCCTCCTAAGGGAGAAGTGTGCAACTCCATAAGAATATTTTTTTTTAGCTGGGAATTCTTACAGAGGTATAAGTGATGTTTGTACCATAATGAATCATTTTTCCAGCTAAATGTATCAGACATACTAGAATCTTGTTGTAGCTTTCGAATAAGTGCCCACAGTTCTTCGTCATTCTTCCATTCCTCCCTTGCTTCATTTATCCAATCTGGTTGGATATAGAAATGGCACACAACAATGCTTCCACATCCTCATCCTTTCTTGAGAGTGCATCTGCCACCACATTTTGCTTCCCTTTTTTGTAGATGATTTCAAAGTCATAACCCAACATCTTTGTGACCCCCTTTTGTTGCTCTTCAGAGGATAATCTTTGTTCTAAAAAGTATTTAAGGCTATCATGATCCATTTTTACCTTGAAGTGTCTTCCCATTAGGTAGGGTCGCCATTTCTTAAGTGCATGGAGTATTGCCAACATTTCCTTCTCATAAATAGCTTTGTGTAAAAAATTTCCCTTGATTGGACGACTTTCAAAAGAAATGGGTCTTTCATCTTGCATTAAATAGCACCAATTCCATTTCCTGAAGCATCACATTCCACAATAAAGGTTTTTGTGAAGTCCGGTGTAGCTAAGACCGGTGCTTGGCACATTGCCTCTTTAAGATGTTCAAAGGCTTTTGTTGCTTCCGGAGTCCATGAAAATGCATCTTTCTTCAATAATGTTGTTAGAGGTGCTGCTATTCTCCCATAATTCTTAACAAACTTGCGATAATACCCTGTCACCCCAAGAAATCCTCGCAGATGCTTTATGGATGTGGGAATTTTCCATTCCTTAATGGCTTTAATTTTGCTAGGGTCTACCTTAACTCCTTCATGAGATACAATATGACCCAAATATTCCACCTCCTGGACTCCAAAGAAACATTTGGATCTTTTTGCATATAGTTGTTTCTCCTTCAATAGCTGTAGCACCCTGTCAACATGTTCAACATGATCCTTCAAAGACTTGCTGTAGATTAGTATATCATCAAAAAATACTAACACAAATTTTCTAAGGAATGGTTTTAAAATTGAATTCATCAAACCTTGAAATGTTGAAGGTGCATTGGTAAGGGCAAAAGGCATGACCAAAAATTCATAATGACCCTCATGAGTTCTAAATGTTGTTTTTGGAATGCCTTCAGTCTTCATTCTGATTTGATGATATCCTGAACGAAGATCCAACTGGTGAAGTAAATTGATCCATGCAATTCATCCAATAATTCATCAATGACAGGAATGGGAAACTTATCTTTAATAGTGAGCTTGTTGAGCTCCCTATAATCCGGACACATGCGCCATGATCCATCCTTCTTGTGCACCAATACTACTAGAGCTGAGAAAGAACTTTGACTTGGTTGAATTATACCAGCCTCTAGCATTTCTGCAACCATACGTTCAATTTCACTTTTTTGGACATATGGATATCTGTACGGCTTGATGTTTGGAGGAACACTTCCTGGAATCAGATGAATAGCATGATCATGATCACGCATAGGTGGGAGACCTTTGGGAGTCTCAAATACCTTGGAATGATTGTCCAAGACTTTTTGGAGATCTGGAGAAATAGATTGTTCTGATGTGGAAACATCTAGCGAGCATAATTGTGCAATTACACCTCTTTGCTCCTTTTTTAGAAGCTTTGTCATACCATTAGAGCTGATTATCTTTCCTGGTTTCCCTAAAATACCCCTTAATTCAACTTCCTTTCCTTCTGTAGAAAATTTGATGAAAAGTTCTTGAAAATTAAAAGCTATTGTACCCAAGGATTGTAGCCATTGGACTCCTAGTACAACATCAGCACCTCCCATTGGAATGGAAAGCATTGGGCTAGTCAATACATATTCTCCCATGGATAGCTTGATATTATGGCACTTTCCAGAGCAATTTATTGTTCCTCCATTTGCAATCATCACTTGACACTCTGGTGCTGGATATAGGAAGCAATTCAATTCTTTTGCTACCTTACAATGAATAAAATTGTGGGTGCTTCCTGAATCAATCAAACTATTACCTTTTTCTTCTTGATTTGTCCTTCTATCTTGATGGTTTGAGGAGTGGTAATTCCCACCAATGCATTACAAGATATGGTCGGATTTATTTGTTCTTCATCTAGGCTTTCCTGGAGTATATCCTCTTCTTTTGACCTTCTTGCTCCTTTTCTTCTTCCTCTTCACAATCTATGTAGAATAATTTCTTCTCAGCACACTTATGACCTTTAGTGTATTTTCTATCACAACTGTTACAAAGCCCTTTTGCTCTTTTTTCTTCCAATTGTTGTGGTGTCAAACTTATAGGTTGTGGAAGACTAGCGGCAACAACACTTCCATCTTTATAGTTGTGAGTGGTATGCTTCTTGGTTGCCATAAATTTTGCTTTCCATTTTTCTTGCTAACCTGAATGCGTTCTCTAATGAATCAGGTTCCCAAAGGCGAACATCATGTTGGATATTATCCTTTAAAGACCCTATGAACACATCAATCCTATGCTCCTCTGGAATATCTTTTACCCTTATGTTTAATTTTTGGAACTCCTCAATGTGCTCATTATTGAACCCTTTTGTTTAAGACTTATCAATTGGCCAAAAAAAGTGTTGCTTTTTGTATCCTCATAATGTGCTATCAATTCT
>APFE031541885.1:4423-15888 GCA_000404065.3 Pinus taeda | reverse complement strand
TCGACTCATTTATTCGCATGGCTAGAATCGTACCAATTCGGGAAGTAGAAATGAAGACCCTGGATCTAGTTTCCACCATCCAGGCTGCGAGGAGTTTTGTATTCATTATATTGTATACCAATTATAAACAGATGGCTGCGTCCATACTGTGTCTACATGAGTCTATGATTATGATGTACTATGAAATCATTCCTGTATCAGAGTAGTAGTTAGTCTGTTAGTTAAAGTTTTTGATCTGAGTATGGGAATGCCTACCTCAGTGATGATATAATCTTATACATGTATTTTGTGTTGAAAATTGCAGGTTCTGACTAGGCTCTCCATGAGATAATCCTTGAAATGATAAAGTACTTCACCCTTCCTAGATGATATAAAACCCTTATCTATTACAGGCTTCGCACTTTAGGGGGCAATCTGTTACACTACAATTTGTCACCATGACTATCTGCAGTTAGTATGGCTCCATCAACAGTCATATTATCCTCCTTGGCAAGCCTTATACCTCTGCTCTCCATGTCAAACTTCAAGAAAGAGAGAAAGTCATTAAAAAACATGTTTATCTCTGGGTACGTGGTTTCTCTCTACCTTACCTACGTGTATGCATCCCAAGTTCATAATACCTGCGTAATTGTACGCTCTGTATGTAAAGGGGTGGGTGCGTACTCCTGTAAAGGTCAAAAGGCGTGAGTTTCATCTTAAAAAAGTTACTTGTGGTCTTTTCTAGAGCATTCTAGAAGCTTGTTTGACGTGTATTGAGCGCCTCCAGATGGTTCATGTATCCCTATGAAAGAGGAACTTATCCCATCAAGAGAGGAGCTACCCCATCCAAAAGAGGGGCTTATCCCATTGATGTTGGACCTGATTAACTTCCTCTAGAACATTATAAATACAGGCATTGGGCTAGAGGAGGGGAGGTTGAAAGCTGAACATTCCAAAGGGTAGATGCTGCTGGAATTAGGACTTCCTTGTAGAAGCTTGTGAGGAGAGATTCCCATCCTTTCTTGTTTCATTTGGAAGTGGGTGAGCTTATCAAAGTAAAGGAAAACTCTTGCTGGACCCTGGGAGGAACTTGCACAACAGCAAGGCTCAGGTTGTAATGGTTTCTTTTGTTTCCTATTAATACAAATAAGTCCATTCTTCTCAACAATTTGTTATTAATGAGTTGTTTCATATACTCCTTGGTCTGTATGTTGAATATGTTTTATTTTATTAGATATTCAGGTGCTATGTAATCGTTTGATTGTTAGTGAATGCAGGTTTCGAAGTGAAGGAGGAGCTCATCCGGATCAACGAGGCTGGACTGCTACAACAGCGTTGGACTACAGGTAGGATCTAAACACTTGATTTCTTGTATGGTAAATGCATGTTTAGAGAAGGATTGCTCTTAATTGTCTTGTTTGTCACTAGAAAGTCTTAGGCTTCTAGGGAGGTTGGTTTTGTCTGCAAGATTAACTCTTTCCGCATGACACTCGTCATTACATATCAAATATGGATAATGAGGTTTCTTTTCCGTGGTAGAGGAATCAAATGATTTCTCTGGAGGGGAATTTTCTTGTTCCTTTTTGTTCTTCCCCTTTTTCTTGCCTACTGGTTGCTTTGGATTTTTGCCTTTGTCAGATGACACGACATTAATCTAGGAGGCAAGAGTATTTTCTGATGCATTGGTAGTTTTACTAGAAACAACAAGAGTTTGACCAGATGACCTTCCTGCTGATTGTATCTTGAAGAATTGATCACACCGTTGCTGGCATGAGAGTCCTTACTCAATTGTGGAGGAGGTGGAATAGTGAAAGATGGTCGAGGAGCATTGGGAATTTTATCATAAAGAGTGTCGGATTGTTTGTAAATTAAATTCAAGTATTGGGCACGAGCAATGACTTGCTCTTCTATGATGGCTCCACCTTTTGCCACATCCTCGGTGATTGATGGCAACAAGGATTTTATGAACCACTCAGCTAAAAGCTAATCGGGAACATATGTCTTAACCATTCGACAATGACGCCACCACTCATGAATGTGATCTGATATATGAGTAGCAGTAGTATGTTTAAAGTTGGTTAGGAGTTCTATTCCAGTCTTGCATCTAATAGGTAACTGGAAGTGGGTCAAAAAAGTAGTGGCTAAAGTGGTGAAGTTATCGAATGAAGCTCTTGGTAACTCAATGTACCATTTAGCAGCTAGACCAGTAAGTGTTCTTTGGAAAAGATGAATTCTGACCGAATTGTCATTTAAGGAGTTAGATGAACACCACAAATGAAAGGTCATAGCATGATTTGATGGGTCTTCTCCAGGATTTCCATTAAACTTTGAAATGTCAGAAGGTAACTTATGCGGAATTATCGACCACCAAGGTGCATATAAGATTGGATCATTAGTGAGCCGATTTAAATATGGTAATTCTAAAGTTTCTACAAATGGAAACTGTCGATTCAAGTTAGGTTGAGCATACCTAGGATATGATGGAATTGCTTTGGCAATAGGTCTTTGCATAGTGGCATAGGGCATCTGCATTTGGTAACCTTGGTATGGTTGTTGAACAAAACCAGTGTAAGGTGGTTGTTAATAACCATGTTGAATAAGTGGTTGTCCATAACCTACAAAGCCTTGTTGACCTTGACCTTGGTAAGCTTGCGATTAACCAAAACCAGGTTGAGCCTATGAAACAGGTCCAAACTGAGGTTGGTACTGCTGGAATTGGGGTTGTTGAAATTGAGGTTGCCACGGTTATTGAATCAATTGTTGTTGTTGTTGATATAACTGTTGTGGATTCAACGGTTGTTGCTACCCAAAAATGAGATTTTGGCTAGGTTGTGAATAAACTATACCAGTGTAAGCCTGGTGTTGGCTTATATGGGCCTGACCCAGGTTTGGAAGAATTATTTAGCCAAGAAAATCCTGCAGCTACCGACCCTTTTGGCAACAGTCCACGGAGCGCGGACTGACGTCTCACCCGAGGTAGAAGGGGAGGGTGCTGGAACCAGGTTTTCGCACCCTTGGGGTGTCTAGATGTGATCTGGAGGGTCACGCACCATTTCACAGCACCGCGTTGGGCTGTTCCGCGTAGATCCAAACCCAGAACACTCTTCACTAGTTATTAGCGTGCTATTTACAGATTTACTTTATGTGATGAAGTATTACTTAGAAAGGTCTTTAAGAAAACATTAATTAGCTTTACTCAATTCACATACTTAGGTTAACCACAGATTCACATGTATTCAAAATGTAAGCAGATGCGCATAGATCAAATAGTAATATCAATCATTCAAAAGCTAGATTTGTGATACTTCAAATTAACACATAATTATAGCAAAGCAACTTATCTTTATTTACTTTCTTCACCAATACCTCCATATCTTCCTTGCGCAGTCAACTGCAGGGGTCCACGCACACAGCTGCAGACTCTTCCAGGCCTTTGCGCACACAGCTGTAGAGCCTCTACCCACTACCCACACTCTCGACTCGAACTTGCAGATGCTTACTGATTACTCTTCTCAAAAACCCATTACATCAAGATCATAACCCAAAACGTAGCTACCTCTACCCATAGAGCCTTGCTCTATTTATACTTTTCAATGGACCATGATTCATGGGTGGGCCGACTCAACTTACATTTCTTTACATTATATTTGGGCAGACTACCCTTTAATTTTGACCTACTACACCTTGCGCTTTGTGCTTCTCGTAGAATCTTTACCCAAATTTGTGGGCTTCATGCCCCATGACTGTTGTGCAGGGCTTCTGCAACCCAACAGTCCCCCAACACAATCATTGTGACTCGTCCCCAGTCACTCGTTGGTGCGGCAAGACGCACTTTCGTGGCTTCGCAATTCACGTGCCTCAGAATGACACTCGTTATTTTCCTGCTTCTTCATTGTCTCCTGTGATGCTTCGTCTATCTCCTGCTATGTTGTTGCGACCCCTCCTTGAGACCGATAGTGCTCATTCTTCTCTACTCGGTCAACACAGAACACCCTGTGCTGGGATTTTAGTTCTAATAGGCGAGCCCCATCCAGGACCTCGTTGTATCACTGTAGCCAATTTCAGCCTTCGTATCTACTTATTGTACTGTTTGCTGCATCTTGTGTTACAATTTTGCAAGACCTGTTCTACTATCTGCGAGATCCCAATCCTCAATGTCTTTCAAAGGTGACTTAGGAACTTTGTGTCTATCCATGGTATTTGTTCGTCCATCCTTTCGCATCTCTGCTGTGTTTGGTCAACCTACCCTTGAGTGGGGTGATGGCCTCTAGACCAATGCTGCTTCGTGTCTCCCTTTTTCTGGTACATCCCTACTGTGGGTGTTGTCTTCTGTGGAACACCCACAATTGTCAACACCTTATGCATTAGAGAGCCCTGTTGCTTCAATGGCCATATCACTACTTTCGGGCTTACTCCTTATGCAAAGAGAATAACTAGCTCCATATCACGACTTCTCGGGTTGTCCCCTGAAGTGTAAGTCACCCAGTGGATGCCCCTTGGGCATTTATAAGCAATTAGAATTTCAAATTCATTGGTTCCCGCTTGTTCTAGCGACCTTGTGAAAAATCTGTGGCAGCATGTTTCATATCTGACTCTTACTTCCTCTCTTAATTGGCCACCGTCCGCTCCCTTTTGCCATAATGCAGACATCTTGTCATGAACAATGACAGGAACAATCACCTTTCTTCGTATCAATGCATCGGTGCACTTTTTCTCGTGCAACCGCGAGCCAAAATGGCACGTAGCTTGGTCCTCGTGCCTCTTTCCCCCACACTACTTTACTATCTCGTGCTCTCTTTCAACTGGCTGGAGCGGTAACACTGTCCCTTGAACGGTTAGTTAGGCTGCTTGGCTGCCCATGTAGAGCTTCAGGCGACTACCATTCACTCGACCCTTAAATAGGTCCCCATTGAGTTTGGGAAGTTGAACCGCGCCCCCATCGGTAACTTCTTTGACAATATAAGGCCCTAACCAATGCATTTGGAGTTTTCCAGGGAATTTATCGAACTTACTATCATATAGCAACACTAGATCATTCTCCTTGAAGGTGTGCACCTTAATATGGTGATCATGCCACGTTTTCTCTCGCTTCTTTTGTACTTGTAATGGAATCTAGCCAAAAACTGTTCTTCTTCCAGTTCGGCTAGCTATGTGAGCCTTTGCTCCAAATCCGCATGGTTTTCCATACCTGTGACTGCCGTGATCCGCAGACTAGGCACAATGTATTCCATAGGCATGACAGCCTCCTTGCCATAGACCAACCGAAACGGTGTCTTGCTTGTAAACTTCTTGCACGTGGTGCGGTATGCCCATAGCACTGCATGGATGCACAAGTCCCGGTCATTTCGCTACGCATTACAGACCCTGGCCAATGTAGACTCCAAGATTTTGTTAAATGCCTCAACTGTCCCATTTGCTTGTAGGTGACATGGTGTACTTTGCTAGTGATATATTCAAAATTCCTCAGTGACTGCGATAATTGTTTCATTCAAGAAATGTGTACCCCGATCGCTCATGAGAATTTTGGGACATCCAAACCTTGTTAGTATGTTTTTGAAGAAAAATTTCGCAGTTGTTGCAGTTGTACAATCCTTGACCAGTTGTGCCTTTGCCCATCGAGTCAAATATTTTGTCACGGTGATGATATAGTGCATTCCTATCTTTCCTTGTGGCTCGATAGGTCCTACAAAGTTGATTGACCACTTTTCGAATGGTTGTAGCATCATTTGTGGCTAGAGCGGCATTTCATCTCTCCGTGATGGTTTCCTTGTTCGCTGACATACGTTGCAGGCTTGGCAGTATGATTTGGAATCCTGGTGCAGAGTCGGCCACCATAATCCTACGCAAAGAATCTTATGGGCTATGGCGTGACCTACATAATGTTTGCCAGCAATCCCCACATGTGCTTCAGCCAGGATCTGACCTCGCTCAAATTTTAGGACATACTTACGCAATATTTCATTGTTTCCCATTTTGTAGGGGTGGTCTGCAATCATGGGGAAGTTTGCTATGCGTATTACCAATTCCTTCTTCTGTTGAATGGAATATCCCTGCAGCGCAATTCCTATAGTTAAGAAATGGATTATATCCTCAAAGTGACTATCTGCTACACGCACCGCATATAGTTGTGCATCCGAGAGTCCGTCCTCTAGATTTGTGGGTTCTACATCGGTCTCAATTCAGGACATGTGATCTAGGCCTGCGTTTAGACATCCCTGCTTTATGACGACGTGAAAGTCATATTCTTGGAATAACAATAATGATCTATATATGCGTCCCCCCAACATAGGCTTTTTCACTAGTTATTTTAACGCCGAGTGATCGGTATACATCTTGAAGTGGCCTCCAATCAGATAGTCGCGGAATTTTTGAAGCGCGTATACCATTGGTAATCCTTCGCGCTCGGTAGTAGAGTAGTTCCTCTCGAATTTTGACAACCGAAAACTTGCAAACACAATCGAGTGATCGATACCCTCCACTCCTGGTTGCATAAGTACTGCCTCCAGTGCGATGCACGATGCATTGACATGCATGTGAAACTCAACATCCCATTTCGGAAAGACCAATATAGGAGCTAATGCCATCCTTTCCTTGAGAATCTCTATACTTTTGTTTCATTCCTCGTTCCAACAATACGTAGCATCCTTCTTTAGCAATTGTTCCATGGGCGCTGTAATCTTGGCGTAGCTTTTGCTGAACTTGTGATAGTAGCCTGTGTGTCTTGGTGGGGCGCATAGTTGCTTGACACTTTGCAGCGCTTGCAAATTGAGGATGATGGCAATCTTTGTTGGATCCATCATCAGGCCTTGCTTACAAACCACATGGCCCAATAGGTTCCCAAATGGGACAAGGAATGTACACTTCTTTAAGTTAAGCACAATCTGGTGTTGACAGCAAGTATCCAACATCAATTGTAAGCTCGCTACGTGTTTTTAACTAGTCCAAACACGGTCCAATCATCAAGATGGACTTCTAAGAACTTGTGTATAAATTCTTTGAATGCTGCTACCACTATTCGTGAAAATATTGCCGACACATTCTTTAGTCCAAAAGGCATCACTGTGTACTGAAAGCAACCCCATTCAGTGGCGAACGTTGTTTTTCTCCTGTCTTCTGGTGCGATCTTGATCTGTTGGTATCTTGAGAACCCATCCATGAAGGAGTAGGCTTCTTTCCCCCCACATTTTCTAGTACCTCATCTATAAATGGAGTTGGGAATGGATCATTTATGCAAGCATCATTGAGCTTCCGGAGATCCACGCAGATACGAATCTCACCCTTTTATTTCTTCTCCTGGACAACCATCAGACTTACCTAATCAGACTCCTCAACTAGTTCAATGATTTCAGCTGCCAGCATCTTGTCCAATTCTTCATGGACTTATGCTTTATATTTTGGGTTCAATCGGTAGGGTTGCTGCTTAACTGGTTTCGCGTCAGGCCTCAATGTTTTCTTCATCACTCCCAGTTATCCTAGGATCCCTTTTAGATCTGTGATCTTTTCTGGGAATAAATCTTGATATTCGTGAAGAAATTCGACAACCTTCTCTACTAGGGTGTCATCCCAATAGTCCCTAAGCGTTGCATACTTCAGCTCGTCATTTGTTCCAATATTGACTTGTCTCATTTTCAACGGCACCGCGATATCTAGATCTTTGATTGCGGGTCTGCGCACCTCATGGCTCCCTTCTGATTCCATAATATTAATGTTTCAGGGATAGTCTTCATCGTCTTCTACCTGGACATGATAACATTTGAGAGCCTGACTTAGTTGTCATGACCAATCAGGCTGTACCATTTCTTTTGGTTCTAGTGGCGTCTTGAAAATGGCGGCCTTTACTAGCTGTAATGCATCATCCACAGGACCAATCCATTGATCTTCAAAGAGAAAGGTTGACAAAAACCCTTCGCGCAAGATATCCCACTCGCCTGTGTCGTGCCAAAGCTTTGCTTTCATATACCAGTTTCTGGGAATGACGTCCAGGGTGTGATAAAATAAGTGTACCCATTCTGGCTGAGGTTCTTCTCGATAGGCTTTAATCCATTTGGTTAGATGCATGCGAGGATCATCACATCCATTGTATTTCTCCATTAGGCATACTTCTGGCTTTCCAAATCTGAAGATGCACCAACCATTGAAAGTTCCTTCATGTGTTTCCCACCATCACGCAGGTGTCGCGCATAATGCCCACCTCAATGCATCAAACTGTTGGTGCTCTAGTATTGCGACTTCAAATTTAGTCAAGAATTCATCTATTATCGTCAGCCCATCATATGTTGACATTTTGCGATCTTGGAGCCTCACGCAGTACAAATATTTAGTCACCGTGTTGCAACGTAGCGTAGTTACTGCATTCCACCTGTTGTGCCACTGCTCAACTTCTGACTCGAAAGGGCAAGATTCTTCATAGCCTCGTAAGATTCATCTATTCTCCATTGTCCTACCCCTTTCTCACCTTTGTGCATACACTCTGTAGCTACAACCTACGTCTTCGTCACTTTCTTTGTCGCGCACAGCTTCAACGTAGTGTGGTTCTTCAGCCAAATCTAGCGGAATAACTATGCAGAGTGACTTTGTTTTAAACACCTTTATTCTCTCCTTTAAATTGATAACTCTATTCATGTCAGCGGCCCAATCTATTCCTAACAATGTAGAATAGGGTGTTCTTTCTTCCATGAGTTCAATAAATTCAAAGTCCATCCGAGTACTTACACCATCAAGGTTGACCATTACTCCTTATAGCCTCCCTATGGGCAGCACCTTCTGCTGATTTGCCATCCGCAGTTGGATAGGGGACCATTGTAGCTTAGGCTTACCCATGCATTTCCAAATCTTTTTAGGCAGTACATTGGCATCTGATCCTAGATCCAAAATGACTTGATCTGTTTTATATTCATCGATTTGCGCTATGAGTCACAGTTCCCTCCCAGTCCATGACAAATGTCTTCCTAACTTTCGAACTATGCAAGGTTCACTCCATCCTGCACATCTAATTATTAGTTCCTGTAAGCCTTTAACTGCCCTGCTGTCACAAAGAAATTTTATACACGTCTCTAAAAAGGTATTTATCATCGAGGGATCCCTAACTAGTTCAGGCTGATCCCTACTACCTGGGGTAGAGACTTCCACGAAGCTTTCCTGAGCTTCCAGATATGCCTCCTTACCCACCCTTGTGTCTTCCTCACTTAAGTTCCTTCTATCCATTACTATGGTCATGCCACTTCTCAGTACCATGTTGACGTTGGGATCTTCCTCGCGGGGTTCGAACCTCACAATTTATACATTCTAGGTCATTGGTGGTTGCACTACCCTTTTTTCACAAATCTATGCTATTAGCGTCAGGCAATCTATTAGCTCATGATCGAATTTCTCATAATAATTACATGAAATTCTAGTTGGGTTGATACAATCCCGTGCATAATGTCCTAGTACCCCACAATTGTAGCAGATTATTTGCCCTCGACCCCTTCCTGGCCCCATTTCGCCCTGTCCTCGTCCACGGCCTTGGAATCCACTGCGCGCAATCGTCGCGGCTGGATCCTGACCTTGTGCCTTAGTCTGTATTCTGTACACAGGTGATTGGTCCATTAACAATTGGTAGCTACGACAGTCTCTTTCCTTGTGGCCTACTGACCTACAAAAGTTTCAAAATAGCTACTGGGCGATCTGGTTGTATTTTGGTAGTATATGGTAGTTATCCATGTTGTGCTTTCCTCCTACCTGGCAAATTGCACACCAGAGTAGGAATATGGTGCCTGATCCCACCTGTGCCTCTGGTCGCAGTAGGGTTGGTCCCCCTGTTGTCACAAGATTCATTAAGACCAGGTAGTGATCTTTGTTGTGTCCCTGGCTTCTGCACTTTATACACCATACTCCCTCCTAGACTTCTGGTTGCGACACCTATTCTTGCTTTAACTTTGTCATTTCCAAACACAAGTTTTGGATCTGCCCTTGGATTTGTTGAACTCCTAACCTCGGGTCTTGTAATAGAGTTTTGTGTAACCTCATCATTGTCTCTAGTGCTTCGGCCTAGGTTGAGATCTTTTGTTGTGATAAAGTTGTTCTTAGATGTGGTGTTAAGGATGCCATGAACCAAGCGCAGTGCTGCGCATCCATCAATGTCATGTTAGCCTCACGAATCATGCTTTTCAATATTTGGTCTAAATCCCATAGGGTTTCACTAGGCATCATTGCGATCTCTTTGAACCCAATTGACTGTGTTTCTGACTTTGGCCGGCTAAATTCCTTCTTTAATTCAGTCTGGATGTCTACTGTCCCCACCGTTGGATGATCACTTGAGTAATTTATGTACCATGTCAATGCTCGCTTCTGCAATGCACTAGCCTTTCTGATATTATCATCCATAATTTGCTGCATGTTCCATATTGATGTTAATATGAACCAGAATTGTTCTGGGTCTTTGCCTCCTACTCCTTTGAATATCGGTAACTGGATCGCGCTCGTCATTGTTACCCTTGAACTACTATTGTCCTCGATTTCTTTGAGTCCCTGCGTTTCACACCAGACACCCTTTAGGCAGATCTCGAGCCCGACAATAGAACCATTTGTTGGCTTATATGGGCCTGACTCAGGCTCAGAAGAATTATTTAGCCAAGCAAAACCCGCAGCTACCGGCCCTTTTGGCAATAGTCTGCAGAGCATGCACTGAGGTCTCACAAGAGGTAGAAGGGGAGGGTGCTGGAACTAGGTTTCCGCACCCTTGGGGTGTCTAGATTTGATCTAGAGGGTCGCGCACCGTTTCGCAGCATCGTGTTGGGCTGTTCCGCGTAGATCCAAACCTAGAACACTCTTCACTAGTTATTAGCATGCCATTTATATATTTACTTTATGCGATGAAGTATTACTTAGAAAGGTCTTTAAGAAAACATTAATTAGCTTTACTTAGTTCACATACTTAGATTAACCATAGATTCACATGTATTCAAAATGTAAGGAGATGTGCATAGATCAAATAGTAATATTAATCATTCAAAAGCTAGATCCACAATACTTCAGATTAACATAGAATTATATCGAAGCAACTTATCTTTATTTCCTTTCTTCACCAATACCTCCAAATCTTCCCTTCACACTCAGATTGTTGGCATTATGATACATATGTTGTACTTGATGGCAACCCACTCATCTCAGATGATAAATTATAGTGCAGCAAAGTTATTTTCTGGTTCACTGTCTTTCACGTAGAGAAAAGTTCACACACTTTCATGCAGAAAAAAGTTCCTTTCATGAAGAGAAAAGTTCACGCACTTTCATGCAAAGAAAAGTTCCTTTCATGCAGAGAAACGTTCACGCACTTTCATGCAGAGAAAAGTTCCTTTCACGCATAGAAAAGTTCACGCACTTTCATGCAGAGAAAAGTTCACACACTTTCATGCAGAGAAAAGTTCCTTTCATGCAAAGAAAAGTTCACGCACTTTCATGCAGAGAAAAGCGCACGCACATGGGAAATATTATGGTTGGTTCAT
>APFE031541871.1:37079-56717 GCA_000404065.3 Pinus taeda | reverse complement strand
AGAAATTACCTGCATACGAATTCTAAATCACAGGAAAAATAAAAATGCGAGAGCATAACACATAAAACACATATACACAGATATTTCCCACTAGATCTCAAAACCGAGACTACCAGCTTGACTTTTCATTTATGTTCCTTTCAATGTTACAATACATATTTATACATTCCGAAGCATCCAATACCATGGACTGAAAAACCATCACGTCTAATATCATGGACCAAAAAACCATCGATCCAATACCATGGACCGAAAATCCATCACGTCCAAAAAACATGTCCGAAAATCATGCACAAAACCATAGGTGGGTCCGCCCAACCTAACATAGGGTCCAAAACCAAAATTTTCCGGGGCGCTGCCCCAGACCCCATAAAGTGGGGTTACGAGTACCCCTCAAACCCCCTGTTAACTATGTTGAAAGAATATAACACAACCCAACATACCAAACCAAGGTATTGACCTTCTTGATGATTATAAACTGTCAGAAGGATAGGGGGTCTCATTAAGAGCTAGCCTAATCATTTTGTTATATCTTGGTGAATGGAACTATGATCATCTAGTCACCATGCCAACATAGTGGTCTCTTTATGGCAGAAAACGAATAATTAGCTACATATTAAAAGGAGGACCCTAGCTCATTTGTGGGGTTATAAAGCAACCTTGTCGAGGCTATGAACTCCCCCTGGTAGTAGTGGCTCTTCTCACGGTATTGGAGTATTATCTTACATTGCCAAATGCTCTCTATTCTATTGCCACCTATGGATTCATTTCTAAGAAGATTTCCCATTTGAAAAACACTCTTACAAGCCAATATGCATGGTTACTTATGTTATATATTCATTATATTATCTATTTGTCCAATCAATTCATGACAGTCATTACTGCTTATCGTCAGTTATGTGTCTATTACTAATACCTCTGCAGTGAACATCTTTTCACATAATAATGTAGATATATGTTTTTATCCTTTTCGGCCATTTTCATCTCTAATACATGTCTTGCTTTAATTGCTTTCTCATAAATTGCATCTCTTTTCTGGATTGGTTGTCTGCATTTATGAATCCTCAATTCATGTGCTTGCTTTTCACATGCTTGACGGATATGGACGCCCTTTTTCCCATTGGAGGGGGGATGGTCTGCATGTGAACAACGTGTGAGATAGTTATAGATAATTGAATGCTAATTAAATTGATTTTCAGGCAAAGGCTGCATGATGATTGGATATGCGTAATAATTAACAAGGTATTTTCTATTGGAGAAATGACGGTGACCAACAACGGTGACCATTATGGATGGCATGCAAATTAATTATGGGCTTGCACCAAAAATGGTTGATGAGACAAATGACTTGACTGTATACGCTGTTAATTCCCAAATCAATGTCATTTTTCCTGTTGATTTCTTTAACAATCTTTGTTGTTGTTCTAATTTGCGAAAGAGCAGGAGAAGTCCATGTAGGAGAGCTAGTCATAGGAACATAGTAGCCATGGGGGTAGGAACATAGTAGCCACAGGAGGCAGAGCTATCAGAAATGATACCTCAGTACTCATGGTATTAGACCAGGCTCGTGCAATTATCAATCGTGCCAGTTGGCTGCAATATCTGAATAAATTGTAGGGATTTCACGAAGAAATGACACTTGAATTCTTACAGAATTTGCAAAATGGCAGCACCACAGTAAGAGGTAGGGATATAATAGCCTATGAAGTGGTCATAGCTGAAGTCACTATACTTCCACCTAAGGAAACAAAGTATATAGATAGGCACGCCCTTCTGCACAATGTCGTTGCAGTGTTCCAAGACCCGGATGAGCAATTAGCGTGAACAAGGAAAGGGATTCACCCTTCAGCATTAAGATAACGTTGAAAGGAGTTGGAAGTCATCGTGTAAATGGTACATCACATATGATGGTCGCCAGGATGTGGTAAAGCCCCATAAACTCAAATTGTTAGCCATCCTGAAACATAAAATTTCAGTTAATTTTTCGTTTTATTTGTATTCTCTATTGCATGATGTCACTCAACGGGTTAGGAAAGATAAGGACCCATGTACCATCATCAGTCATCATAGATTGATTAAATTTTTTATCATACATGGACTGGCCCAAAAAAAGTTAACCTAGGACAATATTGTAAATCCTACTCTGGCCCCACCTCCAGAAAACCCTGTAACAAAACAATAAGGGCCAAGAACCCCAGGTTCGAGAAGGACACTGAAGAGGAAAACTTCCTCTCTGACTTTGAACCTAGCAAAACAAAGATTCTCTATGTGAGTGAAGTCCTAGTGGCATAACCCAATTTAAGAAAATGAGGCTGGCCCATCGCTTACACCACCTCCAAGTCCATAGAATACCCTTTTGCAAGACTATGAAGAAGAGGTGGCCAGGGTATTAGAAAACATGGGGATGTTTGGCGAGGGAAGAAAACAATCTGATAATGTTGAAGGACAAAATTGTACCCCCAACCAGTCTGCCTCTGTTGATAGCCCTAGTTGTTATCAAACCCTGCCATTTGCTAATTCCTTGGAAGAACATAGGGAACTATTCCTTTCTATGGAATAACCCCTTGAAGCTGAGATGCATGAAGAGAAAGCTATTAGTGAAGAAAATCAGATAGTATATATCAGTCCAGTGGACCCCCCAGCTGAAGAAAATCATGCAGATGAGACCCTGTGAGATGAAAATTAACCTGGAAATTCTATTTTTTAAGTCCCTTGAGAACAAGGCCTACCCAGAAGAAAACCCAAAGAATGATAACTACTCAGGCGACACCATTCTATTAGGGTTTCCTGAGAGAAAAAATCATTTCAAAAAAGAATTAGAAGGTGAAAGCCTCCATGATGCTGACATAATACCAGCCGAGCATGAACCTGAGGAAAATGCAGCTGCACCACTGCTGGTTGGAAGTCCTAGAAGGACAAGCTAGTAAAAATGCTAAAAAAAAATAGAAAACAAGAGAGAATAATTGGGCAACTAAGATAGTGGTTAAAAGAGGCAATTAGAGCAAGAAAATTGAAAATGGAAAAGGAGACCACAAGAACACAAGCAAAAGATTATTCTAGAAAGGATGTTGAAACCCAATCCAAGGTTCTTTTTGTCTATTCAAAGGAAACTCAGACAAATCCATGTCATGTAGAGGACACTGAAATGCAAATTGAAGATCCCTGCATTTGTACACAGGAGACCCAAACGGACTACCCTATTGTGAACATTTTTGTTCAAACTGATGCTGAAGAAAGCATCACCATTGATGATTGCATAAATCAAGAAGTAGTCTAGGCTACTATCCAAACTGAGCTTATAGAGGCACAAGATAATGATGCCCAAACATAGGGAGACACCTACTTATATTCCCTTAGTAAGGGAGGCATTTATTAGGAGACTTGAGAATGAACTACTAAAGGTTCAAGAAGAATTAGCCTAGCAAAAGGAAGGAGTATTTCCCCTACATATACATCAAGAATTAAAGAAAAAGTTTGAGGCACTCACAGCAACTGAGGATGAGGCTTTCACTCAATACAAGGCTGAACAAAAAGAGGTTGAGAAAGAGTAGGACAAATTACAAAAGGCCAAAGAGCAGTTGGAAATTGTCTACTCTCTTTATTCAGACACATTGTCATGTAGAGCCCCTGCTACAAATTATGCCCTATTCCTCCTGGAAATATACCTCCTACTAAAAGTGAAAGTTGTTAAGGTTGGGGAGTCTGTGGAAATCAAAACTACCTCGAACTTTGACAAGTGATTTAGAAAATAAAACGAGAAGGTACAGTGCATCCTCTATGAACTTTATATGCACAATTTCTTTCTGGAAAATGTCAAAGACAACAACCCTAGCCCCTTTATAGGGCATGTACAATTCCATACATTTCTATCTTTTGCTACTAATAAACTCATGTGGGCCAAGGCTCACAATACTTTTAGAAAGCGTGAAGAAGGAATTGACCTATGGGTCAGAGGGAACCCTAAAAAACCCCTACATCTCTTGGTCAGGCACAAGCAATTCATGAAGCGAGATGGCGTTGTGGGCCAATTGGGTCCATTTCACACAAATATTATACCATCTGGAAAGGATTACTTCCAAGAGATTAAGGAGGAAGCCTTTTCTGCAGCTAGACAAAGGTGGGAAGTCTCCAACATTACTGTTAAAAACCAAGAACCATTTGGATACCGAAAATTTAAAGTTGCCTCCTCTCGTTTCCATAAGCATAGTAACATGGTCTTAAACACGGGGCTTGAACGGATATGATGTCAATATAGAACTCCAATCATATGTTATCCTCCATATAAGTATCATTGTGACTACACCTTGAGGGATCAAGACATTAACCAAGCTTTTGTTATACCTAAGAAGAAAAATGGCTTCAGAAATTATAAAAAGGAGGTATATCCTGCCCATTTCCTAACTCAGCCACACCTCAACTATTTAATTGCATGAGGTCATGCAACAAGGTAAGTTGGGCAGTATATTGGGTCAAGAAAAAATTGAGTGATAGCTACCCAATCGAAAGAACGTCAACATCTCACAATGGAAAGAGACGATGTCAGAGGCAAGGCAGGACAACGAAGACCAGACAAACCAATGATTATTTTTGGACAAAATCAGATCAAGTATAGAGAAATCCTTAGGATCCCCTGATCCTAAGGATTCCCTTTTATCTATTTACTTTCTACATGTAATATATAAGGTCAGAAGGAAAAACTGCACGAAGTTCATAATTTCACAGTTTGTAATTATTCTTTTCGACATATAATATTGTTATTTTGGGTGTTGTAACTTGGTTACTTATATTAATGAAGAAAGATTGCATTTAACTCATACTTATATTCGGAGTATGTCTTAGTGGAGACTTTTGGTGACTTTGGGCCCAGTCAAGAGAAGATCTACTGCTTCACCTATGTCATAATATTTTCTATTTCATTCTTTATTTCTTGTTAATGTTAAGTTAATATTACTTTTGATTATTGTAAGGATTGTTGATTCACTTTGCATTTGTTGTTCATTCAAGATTTAGATTGATGTGTGTGATATATGCAAGTAATACTTTTTCTTGAATTGGTTATGATAGTTCCATCTCAGATCATTGTTCCTTTCAAGTAATCTTATCATAGATTTCAGAGATACGATTAACTGTTTTATGCTTCTACAGTCATTTTCTATTCAGATAACCTTTGATATTCTTGTATCATTTGCTGTTCAATTTAGAATTTTTGTTCAATTCAGAATTGTTGTTCAATTTGGAATTGTTGTTCAATTCAAAATTGTTGTTCAACTCATATTTTTTGTTCAATTCAGAATTGCTGCTTAATTAGGATTTATTGTTTAATTAGGATTTGTTGTTTAATTACCATTTATGTTAGTTGTTATAGTTCTCTTTCACGAGTGAGTGAGTTAGCTTCAATTCTAGTTAAGACTGCAAAGCGTGATTCTTTACAAGTTGTATTAAGATCTATTTGCTTCCATGATAGGTTAAGTAGAATTGCAGAGTGCGTATGAATTTCTTTCAGAAATACTTCTTTCAGAGTTGATTGGATTGAGTTTGAAGTCATTAGAAATTGCAATGATTTTTTATTAGTTAACCTCTGAATTCAATGCATATATAGTTCTGACACTCCTAAACAAAAAAGACTTACCTCGGGTTGAAAATTAATGTAGCAATTAAGATTGCCTGCAAAAAGACATCTTATTGCACCAACAGTGGTACCCTTAGTGAAGATAATTCTTTGTATAGGAATAAGAAGAAACTTACTTCTGCATTTGGATGAAAAAAAAATTCAGTGTTTGTTGATTGGTCCAGGAAGGTTTCATCTTGTTTTATTTTTATTTCCCTTTTCTGGTATCATAACTCCAATTCTTTATGGTATTTAGAGTGATGAATTACTGAGTGATGATTACTCACTAGGTGTCGATAGACAATAATGTATGTTGATTGTGGCTGCCTCTAAATAAACACTACATGACCTAGGTACATGATTGTTATAGTAGGTGCAGGAATCTTGTGGTAGTCTTCTTGAAATTGCACCTTTTCAGCAAAACATTTGATTTTTTTATCATGAATGTTAATAAGAATCTCGATAGAAATAAGAGATCTAAAAACTATGACAAGCATAGAGTTCATTTGAAATAGGACAATAGGTATGTGATATCTATCATAAAGGTGCAGTACTCTTTTTCCATAAAGTATGGTACAAAGCATTGCTTTCCTGTACCTATTATTCTTGCAATTTTATCATTCCTGCACTCGATACTTTCATAAGGGTTGTAACATGGTTTTAGTTGGAACTGTAATAATGATGTTTCAAACTTAATGAATGCTTTAAAAATGATGACATACAATGATATCTTCATATTTCCTTGATATTTCTTGTTGACATTTTTATCGGGATGCATAGTATGATCTTTAAACATCCCCCCTCCTTCTTCCATGGTTTTATAATCTTATGTTTTGTCTTGCATGACAACATGGAAAAAGGTCAGCGTGGGGGAGTGTTGAGCCTCCATTTTATCCATATTTTCACACTTTTTCTTGAATAACTATATACCTGTACTAAGTTTTTATAATCATTATTATTCTTTTTACGCATTATTAAGTTATTACTTAGAGGCATTTAGAGTTGAAATTTGTTGATTTATGAACTCTTCTTGTTTTTTTAATTTGAAGAGTATTTAATGTGAAAATTTCATTAATGATGGGATCTTTTGTGGCAAGTGCTAACATTCTTGTACTAGCAGTTCCTATACCAACATTCCTGCACCAGCAGTTCCTGTACCAGCAGTGTAGAGATACTAATTTTGTTGTTTTTGATAGCTTGGAATGAACCTTTACATTCTCATGCATATTCCTGCAAGACTTGGTCCTAAATTCACCTTCCTACATCATACAACATCCCTCTACCAATTCAAATTTTACAGTTGTGCCAACACCAACATTCCTGCACCAGTTGTCTCTGGACCAACATGCTTACACCAATTTGGGGATTTCATACATTGACACATTTCTAGGCAAAAATGAAAGAGATTTTTGTTCAGAATGTTGTTTGAACACTTCCACATAAGCTAAGATATAACCAAGTCATACGGACTCATATTTAGGGAATAATTAATCTCTAAAAGTCAAATTCATAGCAGTTTCCAGACTGGCAACTTCCTCCTCGTTGTTCGTACAAGTTAAGGAGAATAGAGAAATTGTGGAACATGGGTTTTGGTCCCAGTATAGTAAATTAACTAAGCCTCAAACATGTGTCTAAAATTTGTAATTTTCTAAAAGTTACATAAGTTTCTTTGAGGTTGTTTTATAAAAAGAGATAGTCTTTCTAGAATTTTAGGATCTCGGATTTCAAACAGTCAGTTTTCAACATGATTTCTAAAGCAATGGAGCTGAACCAGAAAGTTATGAGAAAGGTTATTTTTTTAAACATAATAAAATAGGTTTCCTCTAAACAAATTTCCAAAATTCGTAATGGTCAAGGAGATACAAAGAGTTATTTGGAGACATTTTGTTAAAAATATATGTTTTTACATAATTCAAGAAAACTACCTTCTATAAATTACAAAGGTTATTAACAAGCATATTATTCCTTTTGGAAAATACTTCATGACTTGGCATCAGTTGTTGCAAACAACATATCATCAAATCTCTTGTTGTTGCATAATTCTAAACTCATATAGGTTGATCAGAATAAATGGGAGGCATCGTATTCATAAATGAAAAGGCTGCGTACTAGTGCTGGATGGCAGTTTGTATTTTGTAAAATGTAATTCATTTCCAGAACAGGGGATCGAGTTGCTGTGTAGGAGGGGACGAGTTGGGATCTTGGAACCTAGAATCGTACAGAATCGTACAGATGTACTTATTTATTCTATTTTCTAGAGTAACCTACTCTACCTTGAAAAATTAAATATACTTATGTATAACAGTAATTCTAATGGAACCATTTTCGAAATAAGGCCTCAATTGTGTATATACCTGAATTTGAGAAACGCATGTCAATACATACTAAGTATGAGAGACCAACTTCCACATTAAGGATTGTGCCATGAATTATTGAAGTAGGGAGTAATGTTGCAAGAAAATGATAGAGTGAAATTAGTCTTCAATATATTCTTGATTTCCCATAGTTTTCATATCATGAATTTCTTTGATTGGGTTCTAGATTTTATTCATGATTTCTTCCTTGAACTTGACCCATGAATTTTGGGGGTCTTCCTCTGCCCCTTTTGTTTGTTTTTTTGTTCATACAATCTATAGAAGGAAACTATTCAATTGAATCTACATCTTAGGACTTGGAATTGGGTGAAAAATTCCCTTCCCAAGATGAGAGAGTGGCCCCCAAAATTAAGAAGATAAAAGAAAGAGAAACAAACCAACCATAAAATCTAAGCTTAGGACCTGAAATGGGGTGGAAACTTCCCTTCCCAGGATGAGAGAGCAATAAAAAAAGGAAAGAAATTGAAACCACAAAAGAAATATAATGCTCAGGACTTGGAATAGGGAAAAAAATTCCCTTCCCACGACGAGAGAGTAGTTCCTACAAACAATAAAAAGGCAAGAAATTGAAAACAACAAAAGACAATCAAAGTAAATCTAATGCTCAGGACCTAGAGTAGGGTGAAAAATTCCCTCCCTAGGATGAGAGAGCCTAAAAAAAATAAAAAAACAAGAAATCAAAGCAACCAAAGTGATCTAATAATCAATACCTGGAGTAGGGTGAACACTTCCCTCTCAAGGATGAGAGATCGATCCTATGGTCAATATTGGTTGTACATTTGGGCCTTTGATAGCCTTCATAGAAATGATGCCAAAATGTTGGTGTTCAGATATGAATTATAGAATTCACCCTTCCCCACATTAATTGTCAATTCGGGGCTCATCTTGTTATTTCAAGGCTACCATGCAAAGTCTATGCAGACCACAGTTTCCCTACCCAACATTGAGCATTCAATCAACATATAACAATGTGTAATAACAAGAAATAACAGTAACAATGAATTAGGATTCATAGAAACATAAACTTAATGAACCTTTACAACGATAAAAAAAATCACAACAGAGATAAACCTACACACACCACTAATCCAACAGCACCTAATCAAGAGAGTGGGCCCAACTCTCAACCTCAAATTCACAACAGTTTCCAGACTGCCAACTTCCTCCTCATTTTTTGTACAAGTTAAGGAGAATAGAGAAATTGTGGAAATGGGTTTTGGACCCAGTACAGTAAATTAACTAAGCCTCAAACATGTGTCTAAAATTTATAATTTTTTTAAAAGTTACATAGGTGTCTTTTTGGTAGTTTTATAAAAAGAGACAGTCTTTCCATAATTTTAGGATCTCAAATTTCAATCAGTTAGTTTTTAGCACAATTTCTGAGGCAATGGAGCTGAACTAGAAAGTTATGAGAAAGGTTATTTTTTAAACATAATAAAATAGGTTTTCTAAACAAATTTCCCAAATTCGTGATGGTCAAGGAGATACTAAGAGTTATTTGGAGGCATTTTGTTAAAAATATATGTTTTTACATAAATCAAGAAAACTACCTTCTATAAATTACAAAGGTTGTTAACAAGCATATTATTCCTTTTGGAAAATACTTCATGACTTGGCATCAGTTGTTGCAAACCACATATCATCGAATCTCTTGTTGTTGCATAATTCTAAACTCATATGGGCTGATCAGAATAAATGGGAGGCATTGTATTCATAAATGAAAAGACTGCGTTTTTCATTTGCAGAATAGGGGATCGAGTCGTTGTGTAGGAGGGGAGGAGTTGCGCACTGAGTGGGATGATCCCTATAGGGGACCACTGGAGCCAACACTACATCATTCCATAATTTTGTAATAGGACTTAAAATGAATTAATTTGGCATTTGATTATACGTTTTTATTCTTTTTGAATCTGCTTGCATTGTGATTTAATTGCTACAAGGGAAACGAGCTAGGTGGTTGGGCCCACCAGCCAGTTCATTGCCAGAAAACTCTTAATTTTATCTTACTGCATTTTAGTTTGGATAATGTGAGTGTGATCTTAGATAATTCCGCAATTTCAAGCTCCTTTTCTTTTTTAGTCATTTAATTTTCAATTTCATTCCACAAGTTTTATTTTACTGCTCTAGTTATTTAAGTTTAATATCAATGCTTATGGATGTATTTTCATAAAGGCTGAACTAAAGTAAATGGTGAATGTTTTAATTGTGTATATTATTTATTATTACAAATATTTTCCCTGGTCTCATTGCTGCATAAAAAAGGTTTATTTCTAGGACACAATCGTGAAATAATTGCTAAGTAAGAATTCTAGTTAACTTAACATGTATTCATGATTCCCTTTGAATTATATGAGACTGATTCTTGCCACTTTGCAGAAAAAAAATAAAAATAAAATAAAATAAAAAATTAAAAAATAAATAATATAAAAAAAATAAGAATTAAAAATAAAAATAAAAATAAAAAAAATAAAAAAATATGATTCCTGCACTCTTACACTCTTAATAAGAAAATTCCAGGATCAACATAAGGAAATATTGTGATTCTTGTTGATAGAATGCTCATACAATTATTCATTATAATTAAATGTTGCATATATTATACAAAATGTTTTGAGGATCTAATTAATAATATCACGGTAAATAACATGAATTATTTATTGGTTCTTATTGCATATTTCTCTTACAACTATGGTATTGAATTGTCTTTAAGAGAAGTAGTGCATTATTATCTTGATTCCTTTTAAAGCATTTGATTATTTCCATAGATTAGTTGGAATGAAGTTGCCGTGTGATTTTTAGTTTAGTTTCATGCTTTTCATCTTTGCAACATTGTAGTAATTTTTAAGAGGTTTTACAATCTTTATTCCTTAAATCACTTTCTTTTGAATGGGGCCTGCATTTCCTTGTCCCATAAAAAACTGAGGAAGACTTACTACAGGAGTTAACTCAACCCAGAGGAGGAGCCAGAAGTAGATTCCTGGACTGTGTTTACTTTTTCTTCGAATAGTCTTGTTCATTTTTCCTGAATGATGCTTATTTTGAATTTCTTGCAAAAGATTGGTTTTTATTTGATAGATCCATGAGGTCGTATTCTGGGATATATTTTTCTATGCCTCTAAATTTACTGACCTGGATTGAAAAATTAAATGTTGGTGTAAATTTGCATTTATATCGCCCAATAATGGTATTTAAATACATGAAATCATAACATCACATATAGGAAAACAATGTTCTCTTTGTATTAATATAAATGGAGAGAGCTACAACCAAATATAGAGTTGATATTGTAGAAGATATCTCCAAGTTTACTTGTCCTTCCTTGTCACAAAGTGTATCTCTATGTCACTTTAATGCATGAATAATGACTCTCACAACAATAGCATGAGGGTAGAATCTATCTCCAAAATCCAACCTCTAGCTTGTGGATGGAAATAAATATATAGAATAGGATGGTAGGTTAGGAATTCTTATCCATTTACCAATCTAGGCTTGAGATCCACTCTTTATGGGAGAATGAGTTCAAGGGATAAGGGGTGAAATATACAAGGTAGGATAGGATAGGATTTGAGACTTTCATCCAAGGTAAATGGTTGTAACAACTCTTGAACACTTCTGGAAGAGGAAGCTTCAAGATTATTTTTATTTTTCCAAAATTTCTAGAATCAGCGTACCCCGAGCAAGGGGAAACCTACTGGTGATCAACGCAGGTCCAGAGAATGTCAACCTGCTGGTGAATGTAGTCTCGTAAAGGGCTAGGGTGTGTTGGACCTTAAAATCACTAAAATGAGGCATTTAAAGGCAGAGAATTTAGGATCAGGGAGAGTCATGCTTAGGTATTTTCACAATGATGATGAAAAGGGGTAAAAGGATATTGATTACTCCCATTAATTGGACTCTTGACCAGATGTGACAAAATGGCCTATAACAGATTTCCCCCCTAAAGTGCAAATTGAGAAATAGAATCTGACAACTAAATTTCTTTACCTTTGGTAGGGATCAACAACAACCAACAAGGTCATTAAATGTTACAATACATTAAATCATGATATCTCTGTTGAGGAAGGCATACCCATGCTTAAAACATAAGCTGACGTTACATTTATAATGATCAAAACACATGTCCACTGATTACAAAAGGTGTAACCATGACTAGATGATTGTCTATATGATCATAGCCATCATACACAGTGATCTTGTATTAATCCTGAAATTGCAGTTTGGATGGATGGAACTAGATCTGGGGTCTTCTATCTTGTTCACATGATCTTCTAATGTACAATTATAACCATGCAAATCAATGAGCTAGAGTCAAACATGGTAGAAACCATCTAATTACTGACCAATAATGTGAGTCTTTAACATATGCGAGAGTAACCACTGATGATTTTAATGGCTCTCAAGGTACTACAGTACAATTTGTATGGTGCAAATGAATATGTCGACATCAAACACCACACAACATTTGTCAGTCAAAGGCCAATGATTTAAACATGTTGTTGACAGTGAGGAAACTTTCCATTGATGTATGCAAGCACCAAGGTACTGAATGTGTTGGGCTACTAATTTTTCATTATCATTGTCACTTCTTAACATCCATTTCATCAATTTATACTATTCTTTTATCACATTTGTTACCATAATTTATTATATAATTCCATTTCATAATTATTTATGCTCTTGTGGATAAGTAATATGTTTTCTTCTTTATTTTTAATAAATTGATGGTTTTATACATGATTTTTCCAATGATGCTTTATTGATGAATTTTTCCAAGATCTCTTCCAAATTGAAAATTTGATCTTCAGCTCATAATCAAATATTCCAACTCAGAAATTCGTTGGGATAAAATGTGATAGTTTTTCATCAAACGTTTCTAGAAAACGAAGAACAATATTAAAAATCTGAGACATGGGTTTGGTGTAGAACGAACCGAATTCATCTGTTTATGGGCATTTTTCCAAAATTTAATCTAGATTGAGAGAAAATAAAGGATCTTCGAAGGACATATTCATAGATTTTATGTTGTGGCCATTTTCCAAATTGTCCCAATTGCAATAACCAGATTCAACTTGTTCCAATTGAACCATGATGGAAATATCTCGTATATCTCATATTTCTTATGGATATTTTGTAATCAATCTAAATTGTATAACAAATCATTTTGTAATCAGTTGTTGTAAATTTCCCTTTGTTTTTTGTACATTTAAAAGACACAAATCAGAGAGAAGAGGGAGATAACACATATAGGGAGAAGATCAGATATTGAAGGTTTTCCTTTGCAAATGTAACAACATACTTCTGTATTTTTCTTTTGATTGATGCAATCTTGATCTACTAGGTATTACCTAGCCTTTGATATTTTTTCCACAACCCTGATCAAAGAGTTAGGCCCACTCTCTTGATAAGGTGTTGTTGGATTAGTGGTGTGTGTAGGTATATCTCTGTTGTGATTATTTCTTTATTGTTGTAATGGTTCATTAAGTTTATGTTGTTGTGAATCCTAATTCGTTGTTACTGTTATTTCTTGTTATTACACAGTGTTATATGTTGATTGAATGCTCAATGTTGGGTAGGGAAATTGTGGCCTGCATAGACTTTGCACGGTAGCCTTGAAATAACAAGATGAGCCCTGAGTTGACAATTAATGTGGGGAAGGGTGAATTCTATAGTTCATATCTGAACACCAACATTTTGGCATCATTTCTATAGAGGCTATCAAAGGCACAAATGTACAACCAATATTGACCATAGGATTGATCTCTCGTCCTTGAGAGGGAAGTGTTCACCCTACTCCAGGTATTGATTATTTGATCACTTTGGTTGCTTTGATTTCTTGTTTTTTCAATTTTTCTTAGGACCACTCTCTCATCCTAGGGAGGGAAGTTTTCACCCCGCTCTAGGTCTTGAGCATTAGATTTACTTTGATTGCCTTTTGTTGTTTTCAATTTCTTCCCTTTTTATTGTTCGTAGGAACTACTCTCTCATCCTAGGAAGGGAATTCTTTTCCCTGTTCCAGGTCTTGAGCATTATATTTCTTTTGCGGTTTCAATTTCTTTCCCTTTTTTATTGCTCTCTCATCCTAGGAAGGGAAGTTTCCACCCCATTTTAGGTCCTAAGATTAGATTTTATGGTTGGTTTGTTTCTCTTTCTTTTATCTTCTTGATTTTTGGGGCCACACTCTCATCCTAGAAAGGGAAGTTTTCACCCAATTCTAGGTCCTGAGATGTAGATTCAATTGAATAGTCATCTTCTCTAGATTGTACGAACAAAAAAACAAACAAAAGGGGCAAAGGAATACCCCCAAAACTTATGGGTCAAGTTCAAGGAAGAAATCATGAATAAAATCTGGAACCCAATCAAAGAAATTCATGATATGAAAACTATGGGAAATCAAGAATATATTGAAGACTAATTTCACTCTATCATTTGCTTGCAACATTATTCCCTACTTCAACAATTCTTGGCACCATCCTTAACGGGAAAGTTGGTCTCTCATACCTAGTATTTATTGACATGCACTTCTCAAATTCGGATATATACACAATTGAGGCCTTATTTCGAAAATGGTTCCGTTGGAATTACTCTTATACGTAAGTATATTTAATTTTTCAAGGAAGAGTAGGTTACTCTAGAAAATATAATAAATAAGTGCATCTGTATGATTCTGTACGATTATGTACCCCGTGACCATAGTAGGAAAAAGAAGCGACTTAGCGCTCGCAGAAGCTATGAAGTCAAGTATAAACTAGAAAAGAGAAAGTGAGGGTACACAATAGCAAGCATTAAACACCAAGGGGTGCACGTATCCACCCAGCTGCTGGCCAGTAAGCTAATGAGGAAATGTCACGCCAACGAAGTACCAGCGTCTGTGATTGCATTGGCAGAGCAATGCGAAGAGGGGGTCCAGTTCAACTGGGTGTAGTTCCTTTGCGATGAGTTCTTGACAAACTACAGGGAGGCCCAGGAGTAAGGTAAGACCTTCCACTATGCCTGGTTACTCTTGTCCATCCTGTTGGTTGCAAGGGAGCTGCCAGAGGATAGCCAATTTCCCACTATTGATGGTGACCTGCCCAAAGCCGTGAGGTACAGCTCACTCTTGGCTACAAAAGATGCGCAAAGGATTCACGAGATAAAGGTGTTCTAGGTGTTCGTGGAGGTGAGAATCCGAACATGAATCAACTGTAGGCCACGCTTGTCCCCTACGATTCATAGCATCTTGCAAAGCACAACAAAATTCAAGGAAAATATGCATAACCTGTATATTTGGGCACGCAAGGACCCAGCACAAAAATGGATGAAGCTTCTGTTCATCGCAACAGATGATCTGATCTTTGTAGTAATGGAGTCATGGCCTCCAAAGTGACATGCCCCGGACTTGGCAAAAATGGAGAAGATTGCAACTCAACAAAGAAAGAAGGACACCAAGCTATGAATCATGCAGCTGCCTAAGAGGAGGTACTAGGAACAAAAAGTAGCCACACAACAGAAGGCAGTTGATGCAGCAGCAACAACGCAAATGGCAGAGATCACAATTGCACCAACCAAAGAGCCCAAGGAGGTCTAGGAGATGTCCACGGGGCAACAGACCGGGGAAGGGGACAAGATCGAGAAATGCACCTACCTTGGTTCCGCATCGACCCAACTCAAGCGGCCACGTGGCCCTAAGAAAAAAGCTCCCTAAAAGAAGGGAAAAACCAAAAAGATGTCCGTCAACCCGATCACGCTCACAGAAGGTGATCTATTGGATATCAGCAAAACGATTCGTGAGGTTGCAAAGGATGCACTCCAAGGATTGTGGATGGAGCAACACACTGTGTGTGGGGTGCTCAGTGTGTACCTACAAGTTTTATAGGTACAACACCCCCAAATAGGCACAATGGCCCATTATGTCATAGTAGGAACCGTCAAGGCCGAACAGAGGTTACATGACTATATGGTCAACACCTTTGTCTTTCCTAAAGGCGTGCTAGTAGCAGCAAGCAAGGGTGACTAGGCTGCAATGAGTAGCATGAAAGGCATCTAATTGAACTTGGATGCCTTGCCGTGTGAAATTTTGTACTAGCTATAGGATGGGGTCATCGCAGAGCTTCGCACCTAGGAAAGCCAAGCAATCTAGGTCCTACATGAACAAAAAATCAACATGGACCAGCTCGCATCCAGTAGGATGAGTTGGTTGTGCAGGCTCCCGGACTGGAAAAAGCTATAGAGGATGCATGTAGGAGCATTCTAGAGTTGTTCATGCCAGTAGAACTCCCAACAGCAGAATGGGTATATAGATTAGCGTCCAGAGTTCGTGAGGCTCGGGAGGAAACAGAAAAGGTTCACTTGGAGCTGAACTTGTAGATTGTCAAGCAGCGGTTGAAGGTGTTATCTCAAAATCAGACCCTGGAAGGCTGCAGACCAGGATGACCTCAAGTAACTATTTCAAACCTACTTTAGGCTGAGGCTTAGCCTCCTCAACTTGAGAGGGCTCTCTCTTGATGGGTTAATGATTTTGATTATAGATAAGATGGCTAACTCTTATAAAACAACTGTGACAAATATGAATGGTGGAAACACATTAAACAACTATCCATTGGGCTTATGGAGTCAACAACACCTCAATATAACAATGAACTCAACCTTACATGGAAGTCAGGGCATTCAACATTTAAACATTCAGAACATAAACTCATATGGGACCACACAGTTTATAAATGTATACAGGAAGTCAGAGCACATTCAGTGAATTCTGAGTGATTATACATCCATACCACTGTAAGAATTAAGAAAAGGACAACATCACATATTCTGAACATAAAAAATCCTTCATGAATCCTGAGAAGTAAAGTCAAACATGTATTACTGAAAATGAGTCTTACATAAGCCAAATACAAGCTTTTCCATAAAATTTCCAACCCTTTGTACATTGCTCTTTCTCTTATTTATAAAGCTCTTCTACCTGATTGATATTACTCCTCTAGCATGAGGGAAAGTCGAATTCTCCTTGCTATGATGACACCTATTAACATTTAAAACTAACTAATAAATACAACTGACTGCTAACTAGCAATTTTAGAGACCTAAGACAATTAGGATTCTATCTCTTCATAATGATTACAACAACCTTATATAAACATTTAAAACATTCTTTGACACCTAAAACTCCATGAAGTCGAACTTGATGGTGCTCATAACCTTACATTTGGCCCTTGATGACTCATCCCTTTGATGTTCCTAGAAACTAGGAGACTGTTCCTTCCTCTGTTCTGGCTGAAAAATGTGTCTTGGGACAGAGCTCATAACTTCTGATAAAAAATGTATTTAGAAAAACGGAAGGAGGCTTTTGTGAACCAATCCGTGCTGAACAAAATCCTCTCTTTTTTTTTTGAAACACCTTTCCCACCGCTCACAATATGTCTTTTAAAAACAGGTGTCAAACAGAGAAATAGGCTTGTGAAAAACTGCACTTACAGCAGTTTTGTAGCGCACGTTTGATCATTCATTTCTCCCAGCTCATGATGTATTTGAGGAACATGAAGGAGGTTTTTGTATTCCAGGATGTCTAGAACCAAAACCGCTCTTGTTTTTTTAAAATACTTCTCCATCTGTCCAGAATCGATCCTTGAAGAAGATGTGTAAAATAGGAAATTTTGATTTTGAAAAACTGCACCTACAGCAGTTTCGTAGCGCAAGTTTAGTCTTTCATTTCTCCCTGATCATAATGGATTTGAAGAAAGTGGAAGAATTTTTTGTACTTCAGTATCTTAGGAATGAAAACCTCTTTCAATTTTCAGAGATGAGCTTTCAACTGCTCATAACCTCTTCTAGAAGTTGACTGGTAAAAACAAGTTATGAAATAATGATCACCTTTATAACATATAGCTTAGAGTTCAAAGATGTCCTTCTTATACTTGTTTGCCCTTGCTGAATGTTGACACTTTGTAAATGATACTTTGCAGAGATTCCTGTTTGAGAAGATTTCTCTTTGTCTCTCAAAATTGGTCCACTAATTCATAATATGCACCTATAGCAGTTTCGTAGCGCGCTACGAAACTGCTGTGTAATTTCAAAAACACAGTTTTATGCCAAAATTTGACTTCTTCGAGTTTTCTTTCCTTTGAAATAAATTTTCCATATGTCATGAGGCTGTTCAAAAGTGAATAAACTGATACCATTCTTCAAAGTATACTTCAAAAGGTGATCCACATCCAAACTTTAGGATTTAACCTTACCTGCTATGTAGTTTTTCTTAGCTGAATATATCCTTCAAGCTTGCTTAACTGAATTTGCAGGTCCTCAATCTATCTCACTTACCTCTGGCTCTACCTCTTGTAACCCTTTTAAATGCCTAATCACAGGCCTTCTTGGCTTGAAAACAAACTCTGAGATCTGGTCATCAAATTGAAGCTTTTTGGAAGATTTAACTCCTTTGGTTTTGTTCTTGTTGGCTTCCAATAGCTCTACTTGGACCAGAGAGGTCTCTTCTATGTAGATGGTATGGAGAAGGTCGTTTAAACTTCCCTTTGAAGCTGAGCTTTCATTAAAAATCACTGTCTTGGTTTTTTCCTTGGCTAATTGACTTCTGGTTACTCTTCTTTTGACTGTTTCACCTGTGAATTGTTCTTGTATCTTTTCTTTGATCTGACCTTTCCTTTTTTTTTAGCCTGCTGGGGTGTGTCTTGAATTACTAATGGTATTTTGGGCTCTTTTCTTTCTGTATACTCCCCCATGGAATTCCTGCAACATGAATATTAAAGAAGTCTACACCATCATGAGTTTGTTTGCACAAACCTTTTTCTTTGAAATTTTGTCAGTGATAACAGTGGCTCCACTTGGGATAGTGTGCCCTTGTGGTACACTAAGAACTCGCAGGTCCAGTGCCTTATCCTCTTATGATAAATGGAAATTTGTTTGACAAGCATCCCCTTTAAGCTTCTTGGGCCTTCACCTCGGGGTTGAGCTTGATGATCACTGTAGGAGAGAGAAGTTTATATCTACTAAAAACAAACATGCTTAGTCAACCTTGAGCTTATTTGCATTTTCCTACCTACCTACCCTATCAGCTGCAAGCTCCACTTGTAGCTCAAGCAACATGATATTTCCAATATATCCAATCAATTGTCCTTTCTGATATTGGAGGCTCTTGACTGCATTCAACCTCAAAATAACCATGATAGTGAGATGACCAAATCAACTTATAATGTATATGATCTTCATAATGCAAATGAAATTGAAAAATTGGTGTGCAAAGCTTGTCCATGTATTCATTTATTGGGTCAAAGAGAACATGGTTATTTTGATGATCATCATAACATTCTATCTCTTTAGACAACTGATTCTCAGTCACACACGATTTTTTTGATATGCTATCCAACTGCTCTTCTAAATGGTTCCCACAAACAATGTAATTTTCCTCCTTATTATGATCATTCATTGATGTAAACTGCTGCAAGGAAACACAAAATTGAACAACCTTTTCCTCTACCTGAGGATTATAAAAGCTATCTTCCAGTATTTCTTCTTGTTGTGTGTAATCATTTTCATCTTCATTATGATTTGAAGATTGAGAAGACTGCTGCATCTCTACATCAATATCAGAGGATTGAACATGGTTTTCATAAGTAAACCCCTGCTGATTTTCATGTTGCATTTCATGAGATGTTATACTTTCTT
>APFE031541871.1:0-36816 GCA_000404065.3 Pinus taeda | reverse complement strand
TATTCGATGTGTGGAGTCGCCAAGGTAGTTTTGCAGCCTCAAAATGATGTCTGAGCTCCTGCTACCTTCAGAAGTTCAGCCTCTTGATTTCGGGAATGAATAATCTTCAGACTCCCGACAGATGCACCAAAATGTTATCTCAAAATCAGACCCTGGAAGGCTGCAGACCAGGATGACCTCAAGTAACTATTTCAAACCTACTTTAGGTTGAGGCTTAGCCTCCTCAACCTGAGAGGGCTCTCTCTTGATGGGTTAATGATTTTGATTAAAGATAAGATGGATAACTCTTATAAAACAACTGTGACAAATATGAATGGTGGAAACACATTAAACAAATATCCATTGGGATTATGGAGTCAACAACACCTCAATATAACAATGAACTCAACCTTACATGGAAGTCAGGGCATTCAGCATTTAAACATTCAGAACATAAACTCATATGGGACCACAGAGTTTATAAATGTATACAGGAAGTCAGAGCACATTCAGTGAATTCTGAGTGATTATACATCCATACCACTGTAAGAATTAAGAAAATGACAACATCACATATTCTGAACATAAAAAATCCTTCACGAATCCTGAGAAGTAAAGTCAAGCATGTATTACTGAAAACGAGTCTTACATAGGCCAAATACAAGCTTTTCCATAAAATTTCCAACCCCTTGTACATTGCTCTTTCTCTTATTTATAGAGATCTTCTACCTGATTGATATTACTCCTCTAGCATGAGGGAAATTCGAATTCTCCTTGCTATGATGACACCTATTAACATTTAAAACTAACTAATAAATACAACTGACTGCTAACTAGCAGTTTTAGAGACCTAAGACAATTAAGATTCTATCTCTTCATAATGATTACAAAAAACTTATCTAAACATTTAAAAAATTCTTTGACACCTAAAACTCCATGAAGTCGAACTTGATGGTGCTCATAACCTTACAGCTGGCCCTTGATGACTCATCCCTTTGATGTTCCTAGAAACTAGGAGACTGTTCCTTCCTCTGTTCTGGCTGAAACATGTGTCTTGGGACAGAGCTCATAACTTCTGATAAAAAATGTATTTGGACAACATGAAGGAGGTTTTTGTGAACCAATCCGTGCTGAACAAAAACCTCTCTTTGTTTTTTGAAACACCTTTCCCACCTCTCACAATATGTCTTTGAAAAACAGGTGTCAAACAGAGAAATAGGCTTGTGAAAAACTGCACTTATAGCAGTTTTGTAGCGCACGTTTGATCATTCATTTCTCCAAGATCATGATGTATTTGAGGAACCTAAATAATTTTTTTATAGTACAGGATGTCTAGAACAAAAACCTCTCTTGGTTTTTTAAAATACTTCTCCATCTGTCCAGAATCGATCCTTGAAGAAGATGTGTAAAACAGGAAATTTTGATTTTGAAAAACTGCACCTACAGCAGTTTCGTAGCGCAAGTTTAGTCATTAATTTCTCCCTGATCATAATTGATTTGAATAAAGTGGAAGAGGTTTTTGTACTTCAGTATCTTAGGAATAAAAACCTCTTTCACTTTTCATAGATGAGCTTTCAACTGCTCAGAACCTCTTCTGGAAGTTGACTGGTAAAAACAAGTTATGAAATAATGATCACCTTTATAACATATAGCTTAGAGTTCAAAGATGTCCTTCTTATACTTGTTTTCCCTTGCTGAATGTTGAAACTTTGTAAATGATCCTTTGCAGAGATTCCTGTTTGAGAAGATTTCTCTTTGTCTCTCAAAATTGGTCCACTAATTCATAATATGCACCTACAGCAATTTCTTAGCGCGCTACGAAACTGCTATGTAATTTCAAAAACACAGTTTTATGCCAAATTTTGACTTCTTCGAGTTTTCTTTCCTTTGAAATGAATTTTCCATATGCCATGAGGCTGTTAAAAAGTGAATAAACTGATACCATTCTTCAAAGTATACTTCAAAAGGTGATCCACATCCAAACTTTAGGATTTAACCTTACCTGCTATGTAGTTTTTCTTAGCTGAGTATATCCTTCAGGCTTGCT
Source organism: Pinus taeda (assembly GCA_000404065.3). Taxonomy (NCBI): domain Eukaryota; kingdom Viridiplantae; phylum Streptophyta; class Pinopsida; order Pinales; family Pinaceae; genus Pinus; species Pinus taeda. The sequence goes on along the minus strand of APFE031541871.1, from coordinate 34,790 downwards.
TAACTGAATTTGCAGGTCCTCAATCTATCTCACTTACCTCTGGCTCTACCTCTTGTAACCCTTTTAAATGCCTAATCACAAGCCTTCTTGGCTTGAAAACAAACTCTGAGATCTGGTCATCAAATTGAAGCTTTTTGGAAGATTTAACTCCTTTGGTTTTGTTCTTGTTGGCTTCCAATAGCTCTGCTTGGACCAGAGAGGTCTCTTCTATGTAGATGGTGTAGAGAAGGTCATTTAAACTTCCCTTTGAAGCTGAGCTTTCATTAACAATCACTGTCTTGGTTTTTTCCTTGGCTAATTGACTTCCGGTTACTCTTCTTTTGACTATTTCACCTGTGAATTGTTCTTGTATCTTTTCTTTGATCTCACCTTTCCTTTTTTTTTAGCCTGCTGGGGTGTGTCTTGAATTACTAATGGTCTTGTGGGGTCTTATCTTTCTGTATACTCCTCCATGGAATTCCTGCAACATGAATATTAAAGAAGTCTGCACCATCATGAGTTTTTTTGCACAAACCTTTTTCTTTGAAATTTTGTCAGTGATAACAGAAGGCACAACCCTCCACGCCCCCAGAAGTTAGAGAGCAGCGTGCCCACACTCTCCAAAAAGGGTTGGAACAAATTGGCCAGGTAACATAGGATTTCATTGCACAGTTGGAGCAAGCACTCACCATGCTTACGCACCTGCAAGAAGACCCAAATTTGCGGCACCTAGAAACCGAGGCGTGCGAGTTGCAACAGGAGTACGACAGTGTTAGAGGCACCATGCCGATGGTTGTCCTTACTCAACAACTTGGTAGACTACAATAGGCAAGGGCAGTAAAGGACCAATTAGAAATCGCACACCAAAAAGAAGCTCTGCTTAAAGAACGCAATCCAACCATGGATCAATGAAGCGTTCACAATTACAACTACCATTGAAGGGAAGCTGGCACAGATGCGAGAACTATATGCAGTTGGATAGGAAGGTGACCTTGCTTATCAATACTTGTTAGTGAGCATTGAAATTTTTTCAGTTATTCTAGTGTTGTAGTGAATAGGATGCATGGAATGAATATTAATATATGAATGACTCTCCCTTTGTAGAAGCATCTTATTCATCGAAATTGAAAATTTAAAGCATTTTTTTTGCATGACTTGAGTCAGACTCCCATATAATTTCATACATCAACAACCCTTACTTAAGGCTCTAGCAAAGTACATTTAAAATATACCTAATAAAATCAATCAACAACTCTTTTTAGAGTAAACACAGTTTAGTTTAGGCTAGGATCTTGGGATAAAAAGTGTGAGTTAACTACCTAAGATCATACACCAAAACTCGTGTCATTAAAAGAGATAAATCCTTCTGCACTCATAATATCCAGGGCCACTCCAGTAAAAGCAGAGCTAAATACGAGACAACATCAGACTGTAAGTGAAGGTAGCCTACCTTTGCTTACATCTCTTTTCAGTATTTTGTGTATTGGGGATCCCTTCGGGGATATTGGAGCTAAGTCGAGGACTCATGTATCTTGCCCACATAACATACTATCTGCAACTATGTCCCCCCCGGTAGTGTTTGTAATCTTAGGTATCCTTAATGGTCATACTTTTAGGGACTAACACAAGTTGGCTGGGACGGGCTGCCCTAGTACCTAGCACAGAGGGACCTACTCTATCTTCAGTTTTTGGGAGGGTGCTCATCTTCACAAGAATAATTGGCCCCTGAATTTGAGGTTCAGGCAAAGCTCTAGAGTAACCATAATTGTACATTTGGCTAACTCTCTCTATTATTCATTGTGATATTGGGTTTCATCTCTAGTGATCGATGCTTATCAGATAGGGTCATTTCCCTCTACTTATTGATTTATTTAATTAGTGTATTTTTTATTTTTTAGGTGCCAAAGTGTTATCGTTGAGACTTTAATAAATATCACTGTAAAATTTACTAATTTTTATTGGCCACCGTGGCTACATCTGGCCCTCGTCATCAATCTAGACACTTGTTAGGACTTCCCCCACTCACTGTGGAGGATCCGCCAAGCTCCAGTGAACCAGATTCCCTATCTTTGGGAAATCTTTTTGGACATCCCACGATTCAATATTACCAGATGATATCTTTACTAAATTATTTATTCCTCCATACAATTCTTTGATCATGAATTCGTTGGGCCCACTCTTGGTTCTTGTTGCATCTGTATCTCCTTTGTCTTCAATTAGAACACTTCCACCCATCCTGTCGACAACTAATGGGTCATGCGACTTATTGGACACTTTTGGTCTCCCATCACTTCCCCAATCAATAGTCAATACCACACCTTTGATGGCGAACCCTGTTATCCCATTTGTCCCAGGTTCAAACGCTATGGTGACACCCTCTGCGAGTGGAACCCAGTCCATTCTGGGTTCTGCCCCTTTACTGTCAACCCCTGTACCTTCAACTAGTGCTACATATAGCGCTCCTTATAATGCTCAATATAGCATAGTTAGCATGGGTCCCTTCAACCAACAATATGGTTGGCATCCATTGTGTAGTTCTAACCCCCAGATTCAGGTATCTGGTGGCACTCCCAATATGCATATACTAGCCGAGAGCATAACAGTTCCCCTTCTGTTTTCAGGCATGCATGGTCAGTCACTGATTAACATGAACCCTCCTTATCTTAATCAAGGACCTATGATTAGTTATGTGCTGAGCAAGAACCCACAAGGGGGTGCTAGTTATCTTGGGGGAATTTAATCCCCCAACCTAACAATCCCATTGAAAACCCACAATATAATACCATACCCCAAGGCACCTACTATACCATGCAACCTGGGTATAATATTGGGAACAACACGATGGGAGGACTACAAGGATCCTCAAGTCATATGTCATCACCTTGGTTCGATTCGGGGGCATCAAACACTTTGCCTTTCTCAACAATACTTGATATCCCCGACTTGTACAAACTCACAAATGACCCCATCTATCATAACTTATTTTGGCCACCAATCCCGCATAAAATACTAACAGACATTCCCAAGTTCGAAGGGAAACAAGGGGAGGATATGGGTACACACATCACCACCTATCATCTATGGTGTGTTTCTAACTCCATGGTGGATGATAGTATCTGGTTATGTATTTTTCCCTGCACCCTTACTGGCAACGCAACCAAGTGGTACATTGAGTTACCATGCATGTCAGTCAATACCTTTGGTGCTCTAGCGATGGAATTCTTAAAGCACTTGTAGCTACCCATCCGCTGTGAAACTGGGATGGAACTCCTCACTTCATTATGTCAGGATACCGCCACCCACATCTTTGATCACATACATGAATGGAGACGTAGGTGGAGGTTAGTCAAAGCTCCCCTCCCAGACTATCTCTTAGCGGATTGGTTTTGCAGGTCTCTACTTCCACAAATCACTAAGGATGTCGCCTTAGGTGGTGCGATCACAAAAGACCAATCCATTCATTGTGCCCATCACTTGGATCTGATATATATATAGCCTGGCACTCTATACGATGTAATTACCAATGCCCCTTACAACTCCAACGTTCCCACTACTCAGCAACCCAGAGCACACACCGATGGGATTATCAGCGCAACCTTCGGGGATGTTGTAAAACAACTCAGCGGTCACATTGCCCAGATGTCAGTGGACCCCTCTACCAAATCAACTACTCTTCCTACGACCACGATAAACTCTGTGTAGTCTACACAAAAACCTAGTGGTAAGAACAAGAAGAATAAGAAAAATACCACTCCTTCTGAAGAGCGGTCAACAAAGTAGCAAAACCCAAAGTAGAAGGTTGTTGCACCCTTTGATGATGGAAAGGATAAACCCCCCAAATTCCCTTGCAAAATCTATGCTGAAGACCACTTGACCTATCACTTTCTGTGTCTTCAGGAATGCACATATTTCATTTCTAAAAAGGAAACTGGTAGGACCCCTCCTGTCCTGAATAATCCTTTCCCCACTCAATAGCAACAACACCTTATTGCAAACCAACCTCAACCCCCACAAAAGGGCAATGGTGGTTTACAACATCCTTCAGCCAATGAAGGACCCTCTACCCTTTACACCTTTAAAATGGTAGATCTACAAACTAGAGCCAAATCTTATGGAGCTCCTAGTGCTCATGTAGAGGAACCCTCCTCAAGTCAAAACCCAACACTGCCTAATGATCTTCATATCGAAAGGTTGGTTTCTAACCTTGTGATTCATGCTCCTAAAGGGGCACTTTGACACAAAACGCACAATACATCTGCATGTACTGCCCAAAACTACAACATTGTAGAAGACTTGGCGCAAGTGCCATCGGCTATATCGGGGCTCAAGGTATTACAAACATGTCCAAGAGAAAGGAAAGCTCTGTTATTGGGTTATGTTATATTCTTTCCATGTCTAGCCCGCATAGTTAATTGTGGGGTTAGAAGGGGATCAGAGCCCCTCCCTTCATTGTGCCAATTGCATAGCTTGGGGGTCACCGGGGGTTTGAGGGGTGTAGGTAACCCCACTCTATGGGGTTTGGGGTAGCACCCTGGAAAATTTTGTTTTTGGACCCTATATTAGGTTGGGTGGACCTACCTATGGTTTTGTGCATGATTTTTTGCATATGGTTTTGGACGCGATGCTTTTCGGCCTATGGTTTTAGACACGATGGTTTTTGGTCCATGGTATGGATGCTTTGGCATGTATAAATATTTATTGTAACATTGAAAGGAATATAATGAAAAAAATCAATCTGGTAGTCCCAGTTTTGGGATCCACGGGAAATCTCTGTATATATGTGTTTTATGTGTTGTGTTGTCGCATTGTTTATTTTATGTGTTTTAGAATTTGTATGCAGGTAATTTCTGTACGGGGTTAAAACCTACATTTGGTATTAGAATTTTTTTGGATTCAAGGGGATGCCCTTGTTGCTGAGGGGTTTCGCTCGGGCTTGTGGTAGACCCTATTCGGTGGGAGATCTACAGGATCGATTCTAGTGGTGAAAGAAGATAGCAAGCAGTCGAAAGATAGAGATCTACAAATTTAATGGTTAGAGTTTTGAGTTGTGGAAACTCAAGATGGAAGATCTATTAGTGGGTAAAGATCAATGGATTGCAGTAGATCCGGGTACTAAACCAACGGGAGTGTCCGATGAAGAATGGAAGAAGTTAGATCAGAAGGCAAAGAGCACAATATGATTGTGTGTCATAGATTTAGTATTATTGAATGTATCAGGGGAAGCTACGACTAAGGCTTTGTGTGACAAGTTAGGGACTTTGTACCAATCTAAGTCTCTGGTGAATAAATTGTTCCTGCGGAAAAAGCTGTATAACCTGAGTATGAAAGATGGAGACTCGGTGATAGAGAATCTAAACTCATTTAATAATATGGCAAGTCAATTATTATTTGTTGATATTAAAATTTCAAATGAAGATAAGTGCATTAGCTTGTTGTGTTCTCCACCAAATTCGTGGGATAGTCTGGTTATTGCAATAAGTAGCAATGCAACTACCTTGCAGTTTGATGAGGTAGTCTCATCATTGCTAACGGAGGAGATTAGAAGGAAAAATATGGAGAGCTAGAATGGTGATGCCTTGTCTATACAAGGACGTCCCAGAATTAAAAAAAAAAAAAAAATTAAGTCATCGAGTGGGATATCTAAACCTAGAGGGAGATCTAAATATCCAGGAAAACCTGTAAATGTGGTGTGCTGCAAATGCAGAAAGGAAGGGCACTACAAAAGGGATTGTAAATCTAAAGCTCCTAACAAAGGAAAGGGATCTGATGATGCTCCTTTAGTAGAGGTAAAAACCACCTTAGATGAAGGTGGGGATGTGTACTGGGCTTCTTCAAGTACACATGTAGATCATGAGACAAGGTTGATTGACTCAGGTGCATCCTTTCACTTCACTCCCCATAGAGAGTGGTTCTGTGAGTATGAGAAATATGATGGTGGTGATGCCTTCTTGGGGGATGACAGGAAGGTTAGAATCATTGGTCATTGAAAAGAAAAGTTGAAATTGCAAGGTGGAAGGGTTAAAACACTTCCGGGTGTTCTGCATATAATTGGATTGGCCAGAAATTTGATTTCTGTAAGCAAGTTGGATGAAGCAGGGGTAAAAACATTGTTCGAGAAGGATACCTGCAAAATGGTTTGGGGAGCACTGGTATTGATGTGAGGAGTTTGGATTGGAACTCTGTACAAGCTGCAAGGTAGCATTGTTATTGATGGGTGCAACAGTTTTGTGGTTCCTGAAAGTGGAGCAGAAAATATAGTGGTCTCTGGAGATAAGACCATGTTGTGGCATCAAAGACTTGGGATTATTGGAGAGAAGGGCCTTTGAATACTTCATGGTAAAGGTATGGTATAAGGTATGAGTAATAGCTCTCTGGATTTTGATTTTTGTGAAAATTGTGTATATGGGAAGCAGAATCAGGTGAGTATCCCCTTTGGTGGTAAGAGGGCGAAACCGATATTAGATCTTGTGCACAGTGATGTCTTTGGAACTATGAAGGTTCCAACACTAGGTAATTTTGTGTAATATGTATCATTTATAGATGACTTCTCAAGGAACACATGGATATATTTTCTTAAGAAGAAACCTGAATTCTTTGATAGGTTTAAGGAATTTAACGCTTTGGTTGAAAACCAAACAAAGAAGATAAAGGTGCTATGAACAGATAACGGTAGAGATTTTTGTAGTAAGGAATTTGAAGAATTCTGTAAGAAGTGTGGTATAACAAGGTAGAAGACTACTCCATATACACCTTAGTAAAATGGAGTTGCAGAAATAATGAACAAGACATTGATGGAAAGGGCAAGAAGCATGCTCAGTAGTGTTGGGTTGGGACAAGAATTCTGGGCAGAGGCAGTGGGGACTACATGTTACTTGGTCAACAGATCACCTTCATCAGCATTGGAAGATAAGACTCCACAAGAGGTATGGATTGGTAATAAGTCTTCTCTTTCACATCTGAGGGTATTTGGATGTGATGCATATGTACATGTTCCAAAGGAGAAAATAACCAAGTTAGATAGTAAATCTGAAAAGTGCATATTTATTGGGTATAAGGATGGTTTAAAGGGTTATAATCTTTGGAACCTAATAACAAGGAAGGCTGTGTATAGCTGAGATGTGGTGTTCAGAGAGGTGAAAGATGTTATTAAACATGATGTCCAACCAAAGGAACCTGAAAAGATAGAGTTTGAGCTTAAGGATGAAGAATCAGACTTTACAGCAGAGAAGGAATCAGAAGATGAAGAGCCACAAACTTCGGGTGTGAGAAGATTAGCTAGAGAAAGAAGGCAGCTGGAAAGGTATATTCCATCTACTTTCTATTCAAATTTTGCTTTATCTATTACTGACAATGATCCCAAAACTGTGAAGGAAGCAGTAGATTCAGAGGATGGCAAACTCTGGAAAGAGGCCATGGTTGATGAAATCGCATCTTTACACAAAAATGAGGCTTGGGACCTAGTGGAGTTGTCGGCTGGAAGGAAACCCATTGGCAGAAAATGGGTGTTCAAGAGGAAGATAAATGTAGAAGAAAAGGTGGAGAAATACAAAGCTTAGTTTGTAGCAAAAGGTTATTCCCGAGTGTCAGGAATTGATTTTGGTGATATTTTTTCTCCTGTCTCCAAGGTAGCTTCTATTAGATTACTGTTGCTTTTGATTTTGAGGTAGAAAAAATGGATGTGAAGACAACATTTCTTCATAGGTATCTGGAAGAGGAGATCTACATGAAGAAACTTGAATTCTTTGCGATGAAGGGTAAGAAAGAACTGGTATACAAGTTAAAGAAGTCTCTGTATGGGTTAAAATAGTCACCAAGGATGTGGTATCAGAAATTTGATATATTTATATGGGGACTTGGCTTCACCAGAAGGAAAGAGTATAATTGTGTGTATTGTAAATTAATTGGTGACCATGTTATCTATCTAGTCTTGTATGTGGATGATATGTTGCTGGTTGGAAATGATAAAGAAACTATCTAGGATTTGAAGACCCAATTGTCCTCCAAATTCGACATGAAAGATATTGGCATGGAAATTAAAAGAGACCACGAAAAGAGGAATCTCTGGTTAAACCAGAGGAAGTATGTTAAGACAATACTTCAGAAGTTTAATATGCAGGATAGTAAACTGGTGAAGGTTCCTATTCCTGTAGGTGTGAGGTTATCTACTGAATAGTGTCCCAAGACACAAGAAGAGGAAGAGGACATGTCCCATGTTCCATATGCAAGTGTAGTCGGTAGCCTGATGTATGCAATGGGCTATACTAGATTAGACATTGCACATGCAGTAGGAGTATTGAGCAAGTTTATGTCAAAACTAGGGAAGGAGCACTAGACAACAGTGAAGCGATTTTTTAGGTATTTGCATGGCACAAGTGATTATGGTTTGTGCTAGCAAGGAAGACTAGGATTAGATAGAGAGTTGGATATTTGTGGCTTTGTTGATGCATACTGGGCTGGAGATCTGGATCAAAGAATATTTCCTTAAGAAGGTGTTACACAGTAATTTGTCACTGTCTTCACTCCCAGTCCATCTACTATGTCATGTGTCCAAGTCAAACATTCTTATGCTAAACAAATTCTCTCTTATGTTGCCAATTGACCCACTTTTCCTAAGTTATCTGCCTCATCATGACTATGGACTTAATATACACGCTGAAAGGCACTCATAAACAGTCCATCCACACTGCTAGCGTGAAAATACACCTGATTCCCGCAATGGTCCGATTTCATACTCCAGCACGAGGTTGCTTATTATCTTCAGCGATGATCTGACTAGCTACATTGCTCACTCACGATGTCAGCGGTGAAGCTCAGTTATGTACCCACGATGATCTAGACTGGGCAAATTTGTTCCAACAGTCAGCTTTCTAGATGACTCTAGACCTGGTTGTTGGCATAGCTTGTGTCGCCCTTCCTTCCCTGGTGTGGAAATTCCGTCAATTGTGCTACCTTCCTTGGTGATAAGCTCTCTCTTCCACCTTTCATGGAGAATCCTTCTCCTATTTAAACACTCACCTTTGGTATGATTAGCTAGTTGGTAATTGGTAAATTCTTGGATTGAGCAATGTTGTTAGTGCTTTTGATAGATAGCTGGTGTGAGTGTGAGAGTGTTGATAGCTTGTGGAAGGTTTTGAAGTGCCCTTGATTTGATGTAAAACTTTTGAGTGAGAGAGAGAGACTTTGTGTGTTGGGAGATCCATCTTCAAAGAGTGAATGCTTGAAGAACATGCTAGCTGGATCCCTCTAAGAAGGCTTGTGATGTCAAGACTCTGGTTGTAAGCTTGCTCTTATTTCATTATTAAAGCAATCAATGATGTTCTCCTATGTCTTGTATGTGATGTACTTGATATCTCATGACTTCTTGACTTTGTGAGTAAATAGATCATTGTTGTTTTCCGGTCACGTGCTTTGTTGTATTTCCTTTGCATTGTTTCAGGTTGATCAGTCGTTAAGGAGGAGGAAGCGAAAGCTGGAGCAGTGAAACGGAACTCCATTAACTACCAGTTGAGGTAGGCCTCCAACTTTGACTGTTTAAGGAAAGCTATGGTTGATTTTCCCTTATTTGTGAATAGACCCACTCTAGGGCTAGAGGGGTTTCCTTTGTCCATAGAGGGATCACTTTCCTGCATCATAGAAGGAATCTGAAGTCTTTGATAGGTTTAAGGAATTTAAGGCTATGGTGCAAAACTAGATAGAGAATAAGATAAAGGTGCCGAGGACAGATAACGGTGTAGAGTTTTACAGTAAGGAATTTGAAGAATTCTGTAAGAATTGTGGTATAGCACAAGAGAAGACTACTCCATATACACCTCAGTGAAATGGAGTTGCAGAAAGAATGAACACGACATTGATGGAAAGGGAAAGAAGCATGCTCAGTGGTTTCGGGTTACGTTAAGAATTATGGGCAGAGGTGGTGGGGACTGCATGTTACGTGGTCAACAGATCACCTTCATCAGCATTGGAAGATAAGACTCCACAAGAGGTATGGACTAGTAAGAAACCTTCTCTTTCACATCTCAGGGTATTTGGATGTGATGCATATGTACATGTTCCAAAGGAGAAAATAACCAAGTTGGATAGTAAAACTGAAAAGCACATCTTTATTGGGTATAAGGATGGTTTAAAGGGTTATAAGCTTTGGAACCTAGTAACAAGGAAGGTTGTGTATAACCGAGATGTGGTGTTCAGAGAGGTGAAAGATGTTATTAAACATGAAGTCCAACCAAAGGAACCTGTAAAGATAGAGTTTGAGCTTAAGGTTGAAGAATCAGACTCTACAGCAGAGGAGGAATCAGAAGATGAAGAGCCACAAACTCCGGGTGTGAGAAGATCCGTTAGAGAAAGAAGGCTGCCAGAAAGGTATAGTCCATCTGATTTCTATTCAAATTTTGCTTTATCTATTATTGACAATGATCCCAGAACTGTGAAGGAAGCAATAGATTCAGAGGATGGAAAACTCTAGAAAGAGGCCATGGTTGATGAAATGGCATCTTTGCACAAAAATGAGGCTTGGGATCTGGTGGAGTTGTCGGCTGGAAGGAAACCCATTCGAAGCAAATGGGTGTTCAAGAAGAAGAAAAATGCAGAAGGAAAGGTGGAGAAATAAAAAGTTCAGCTGGTAGAAAAAGGTTATTCCCAGGTGCCAGGAATTGACTTTGGTGATATTTTTTCTCCTGTTGCCAAGGTAGCTTCTATTAGATTACTATTATATGTTGTTGTTGCTTTTGATTTTGACGTAGAACAGATGGATGTGAAGACAACATTTCTTCACATGGATCTAGAACACGAGATCTACATGAAGCAACCTGAATGCTTTGTGGTGAAGGGTAAGAAATAACTGGTATGCAAGTTAAAGTAGTCTTTGTATGGGTTAAAATAGTCACCAAGGATGTGGTATCAGAAATTTGATACATTTATATAGGGATTTGGCTTCACCAAAAGAAAAGCAGATCATTTTGTATTGTAAATTAACTGGTGACCATGTTATCTATCTAGTCTTGTATGTGGATGATATGTTGCTGGTTGGAAATGACAAAGAAATTATCCAGGATTTGAAGACCCAATTGTCCTCCAAATTCAACATGAAATATCTTGGTGCTGCAAACTGTATTTTGGGCATGGAAATTAAAAGAGACCGGGAAAAGATGAAGCTCTGGTTAAACCAGAGGAAGTATTTCGAGACAATACTTCAGAGGTTTAATATGCAAGATAGTAAATTGGTGAAGGTTCCCATTCCTATAGGTGTGAGGTTATCTACTAAACTGTGCCCCAAGACACAAGAAAAGGAAGAGGACATGTGCCATGTTCCATATGCAAGTGCAGTCGACAGCCTGATGTATGCAATGGTCTATACTAGATCAGACATTGCACATGCAGTAAGAGTATTGAGCAAGTTTATGTCAAAACTAGGGAAGGAGCACTGGACAATAGTGAAGTGAGTTTTCAGGTATTTTCATGGCACTCGTGATTATGGTTTGTTCTACTAAGGAAGGCCGAGATTGGATAGAGTGTTGGATATTCATGGCTTTGTTGATGCATATTGGGCTGGAGATCTGGATCAAAGAAGATATACAAGTGGGTATGTGTTTAACCTATTTGGATGTGTAGTCAGTTGGATGAGTAAGAAACAATTTGTAGCAGTACTATCAACTACAGAGGCAGAATACATGGTATCCACTCATGCAAGCAAGGAAGTAGTTTGGTTGCAGAGATTGTGTTCAAGTATGTGGTTAGTACAGGGAGTTATAAGGATAGACTGTGACAACCAAAGTGCAATTTTCTTGGTGAAGAACCCTGTATATCATTCAAAGACAAAGCACATTGATGCTCAATATCATTTTGTGAGGGATATGATAAAAGACAAAAAGGTGTTACTGGTAAAGGTGGACACTTTGAAGAATACTGCAAATGCATTGGCAAAATATTTGAGCTCTGAGAAGTTCTCTTTGTGTAGAGAAACAATGGGTGTTGCAGGGCTGGATAAATGACTAAGCTCTCTTGTGGCCCCCTGTGGAAAGAAAACAACAAGTGGGAGAATGTTGGGTTATGTTATATTCTTTCCATGACTAGCCCATGCAGCTAACAATGGGGTTAGAAGCGGGGTGGAGCCGCCCCTTCATTGCACCGATTGCGTAGCGGGGGTGTCACCGGGGGTTTGAGGGATGCAGGTAACCCAACTCTATGGGTTTGGGGCAGCGCCCTGGAAAATTTTGTTTTTGGACCCTATATTAGGTTGGGTGGACCTACCTACGGTTTTGTGCATGATTTTTTGCACATGGTTTTGGACGTGATGGTTTTCGATCCATGGTTTTGGATGCGATGGTTTTTGGTCCATGGTTTTGGATGTGATGGTTTTCGGTCCATGGTATTGGATGCTTCGGTATGTATAAATACGTATTGTAACATTGAAAGGAATACAATGAAAAAAATCAATTTGGTAGTCCCTATTTTGGGATCCAGGGGAAATCTCTGTGTATAAGTGTTTTATGTGTTATGCTCTCGCACTGTTTATTTTCTATGTTTTAGAATTCGTATGTAGGTAATTTATGTACAGGGTTAAAACCTACATTTGGTATCGGGGCTATTTTGGATTCAAGGGGATGCCCATGTTGCTGAGGGGTTTCACTCAGGCCTAGGTAGACCTTATTCAATGGGAGATTTGCAGGATCAATTCTAGCGGTGAAAGAAGATGGCAAGCAGTGGAAAGATAGAGATCTAGAAATTTAATGGTTAGAGTTTTGAGTTGTGGAAACTCAAGATGGAGGATCTGTTGGTGGGTAAAGATCAGTGGATCGTGGTAGATCTAGGTACTAAACCAACGGGAGTATCCAATGATGAATGGAAGAAGTTAGATCGGAAGGCAAAGAGCACAATAGGATTGTTTGTCTTAGATTTAGTATTGTTGAATGTATCAGGGGAGGCTACAACTAAGGCTTTGTGGGACAAGTTAGATATTTTGTACCAATCTAAGTCTCTGGTGAATAAACTATTCCTATGGAAAAAGTTGTATAACCTAAGGATGAAAGATGGAGACTCAGTGACAAAGCATTTGAATGCATTCAATACTGTGGTAAGTCAGTTATTATCTGTTGATATTAAAATTTCAGATGAAGATAAGTGCATCAGTTTGTTGTGTTCTCTACCAGATTCATGGGAGAGTCTGGTTATTGCAATAGGTAGCAATGCAATTGCCTTGCAGTTTGTTGAAATTATCTCATCTTCTATATGAGGACTATCCCAGAATAGAAACAAAAATAAGTCATCGAGTGGGAGATCTAAATCTTCAGGAAAACCTATAAAGGTGGTGTGCTACAAATGTGGAAAGGAAGGGCACTACAAAAGGGATTGTAAATATAAAGCTCCTGACAAAGGAAAGGGATCTGATGATGCTCATTCTACAGAGGCGAAAACCACCTCAGATGAAGCTGGAGATGTGTACATGGCTTCTTCAAGTACACATGTAGATCATGATGCATGGTTGATTGACTCAAGTGCATCCTTTCACTTCACTCCCCATAGAGATCCGTTCTATGAGTATGAGAAATATGATGGCGGTGATGTCTTCTTGGGGGGTGACAAGAACACTAGAATCGTTGGTCACAGAAAAGTAAATTTGAAGTTGCAAGGTGGAAGGGTTAGAACACTTCTGGGTGTTCTACATATTCCTGTATTGGCTAGAAATCTAATTTTCGTATGCAAGTTGGATGATGTAGGTGTAGAAATATTGTTTGAGAAGGTTACCTGCAAAATGGTTCAGGGAGTTTAGATTGGAACTCTGTAAAAGCTGCAAGGTAGCACTGATATTGATGGGTGCAACATTTCTGTGGTTCCTGAAAGTGGAGCAGAAAATATAGTGGTCTCTGGAGAGAAGACCATGTTGTGGCATCAAAGACTTGGACATATTGGAGAGAAGGGCCTTTGAATACTTTATGGTAAAGGTATGGTATAAGGTGTGAGTAATAGCTCTCTGGATTTTGTTTTCTGTGAAAATTATATATATGGGAAGCAGAATCGGGTGAGTTTCCCCTCTGGTGGTAAGAGAGCGAAACTGGTATTAGAGCTTGTGCACAGTGATGTGCTTGGAGCTGTGAAGGTTCCATCACTCGGTAAGTCCATGTACTATCTATCATTAATAGATGACTTCTCAAGGAATACATGGATCTATTTCCTTAAGAAACAATCTAAATTCTTTGATAGGTTTAAGGAATTTAAGGCTCTGGTAGGAAACCAAACAAAGAAGAAGATAAAGGTGCTGAGAAAAAATAATGGTGGAGAGTTTTTCAATAAGGAACTTGAAGAATTATGTAAGAAGTGTGGTGTAGGATGACATAAGACTACTCCATATACACCTCAGCAAAATGGAGTTGCAGAAAGAATGAACAAGACATTGATGGAAAGGGCAAGAAGCATGCTCAATGGTGTCAGGTTAGGACAAGAATTCTAGGCAGAGGTGATGGAGACTGCATGTTACCTGGTCAATAGATCACCTTCATCAGCATTGGAAGATAAGACTCCACAAGAAGTATGGATTGGTAAGAAACCTTCTCTTTCACATCTGAGGGTATTTGGATGTGATGCATATGTACATGTTCCAAAGCAGAAAATAACCAAGTTGGATAGTAAAACTGAAAAGTGCATCTTTATTGGGTATAAGGATGGTTTAAAGGGTTATAAGCTTTGGAACCCAATAACAAGGAAGGTTTGGTACAGTCGAGATGTGGTGTTCAGAGAGGTGAAAGATGTTATTAAACATGAAGTCCAACCAAAGGAACCTAAAAAGATAGAGCTTGAGCTTAAGGATGAAGAATCAGACTCTACAGCAAAAGAGGAATCAAAAGATGAAGAGCCACAAACTCTGGGTGTGAAAAGATCAGTTAGAGAAAGAAGATAGTTGGAAAGGTATAGTCCATATGCTTTCTGTTCAAATTTTGCTTTATCTATTACTCATGATGATCCCAGAACTATGAAGGAAGCAGTAGATTTAGAGGATGGAAAACTCTAGAAAGAGGCCATGGTTGACAAAATGGCATCTTTCCACAAAAATGAGGCTTGGGATCTGGTGGAGTTTCCGACTTGAAGGAAACCCATTGGCAGTAAATGGGTGTTCAAGAAGAAGATAAATGCAGAAGGAAAGGTGGAAAAATACAAAGCTTAGTTGGTAGCAAAAGGTTATTCCCAGGTGTCGGGAATTGATTTTGGTGATATTAATTTCTTTTGTTGCCAAGGTAGCTTCTATTAGATTACTGTTATCTGTTGCTATTACCGTTGCTTTTGATTTTGAGGTAGAATAGATGGATGTGAAGACAAAATTTCTTCACGAGGATCCAGAACAAGAGATCTACATGAAGCAACCTGAAGGATTTGCAGTGAAGGGTAAGAAATAATTGGTACGCAAGTTAAAGAAGTCTCTGTATGGGTTAAAATAGTCACCAAGGATGTGGTATTAGAAATTTGATACATTTATACAGCGACTTGGCTTCACCAGAAGGAAAGCAGATCATTTTTTGTATTGTAAATTAATTGGTGATTGTGTTATCTATCTGGTCTTATATGTGGATGATATGTTGCTGGTTGGAAACGACAAAGAAATTATCCAGGATTTTAAGACCCAATTGTCCTCCAAATTCAACATGAAATATCTTGGTGCTACAAACTATATTTTTGGAATGGAAATTAAAAGAGACCAGGAAAAGATGAAGCTTTGGTTAAATTAGAGGAAGTATGTTGACACAATACTTCATAGGTTTAATATGCAGGATAGTAAACCGGTGAAGGTTCCTATTCCTGTAGGTGTGAGGTTATCTATTGAACAGTGTCCCAAGACACAAGAAGAGGAAGAGGACATGTCCCGTGTTCCATATGCAAGTGCAGTCAATAGCTTGATGTATGTAATGGTCTATACTAGATAAGACATTGCACATGCAGTAGGGGTGTTGAGCAAGTTTATGTCAAAACCAGGGACGGATCATTAGATAACAGTGAAGCGGGTTTTCAAGTATTTGCGTGGCACTAGTGATTATGGTTTGTGCTACAAAGGAAGACCAAGATTGGATAGAGTGTTGGCTATTCATGGCTCTGTTGATGCATACTGGGCCGGAGATCTGGATCAGAGAAGATCTACAAGTAGGTATGTGTTTAACCTATTTGGAGGTGCAGTCAGTTGGATGAGTAAGAAACAATATGTAGTGACACTATCAACTATAGAGGTAGAATACATGGGAGCCACTCATGCAAGCAAGGAAGTAGTTTGGTTGCAGAGACTGTGTTCAAGTATGGGGTTACTATAGGGAGCTATAAGGATAGACTGTGACAGCCAAAGTGCAATTTTCTTGGTGAAGAACCCTGCATATCATTCAAAGACAAAGCACATTGATGTTCAATATCACTTTTTGAGGGATATGATATAAGACAAAAAGGTGTTGCTGCTAAAGGTGGACACTTTGAAGAATACTGTAGATGCATTGAAAAAATATGTGAGCTCTAAGAAGTTCTCTTTGTGTAGAGAAACAGTGGGACTTGTAGGGCTGGATAAATGACTAAGCTCTCTTGTGGCCCCTGTGGAAACAAAACAACAAGTGGGAGAATGTTGGGTTATGTTATATTGTTTCCACAACTAGCCCATGTAGTTAATTGTGGGGTTAGAAGGGTTCGGAATGCCCCCCCTTCATTTCACCGATTGTGTAGCGAGGGGGTAACTCGGGGTTTGAGGGGTGCAGGTAACACCACTCTATGGGGTTCGGGGCAGCGCCCTTGAAATTTTGTTTTTGGACCCTATATTAGGTTGGGCAGACCTACCTATGGTTTTATGCATGATTTTTTGCACTTGCTTTTGGACGTGATGGTTTTCGGTTCATGGTTTTGGACGTGATGGTTTTCGGTCCATGGTATTGGGTGCTTCAGCATGTATAAAGATGTATTGTAACATTGAAAGGAATATAATGAAAAAATCTGGTAGTCCCAGTTTTGGGATCAAGGGGAAAATCTTTGTGTATATGTGTTTTATGTGTTATGCTCTCGCATTGTTTATTTTTTGTGTTTTAGAATTCGTATGTAGGTAATTTTTGTATGGAGTTAAAACCTAGATCTACTTTTGACTATTGGTGGTATCGACCCTCAAGATTCCATGCTTGCAATTTTCGACATGGAAAAATGTAAACCTCCTCTTTCTTACTAGCTTTCATTTCAGGTGCAGATTTTTTCAAAAGGTAAAGGAATACATAGAACTATCATTAATGAAGGTGCTTCAACCTGCGTAATGTCAGCTTCATGTTGGCTTGCTTTGGGTTCTCCAACCCTATCCCCACCGTTGAATTCCACTAAAGCTTTCGACAACCACACTTTCATCCCAAAAGGTTACCCAGCTATCTACCCCATCACCTTGAATGGGAAAACAGTAATGGTGGACATCAAAGTCGTAGATAGAAATATCGACTATAATCTATTATTAGGTCGCAGTTGGAATTACGCCATGACTGTGATTGCGTCTATTGTATTTCCCATAATCCTATTCCCATTGGATGGAAAGATATTCACAGTGGACCAACTATCCTTTTGCACCCCCAATTATTCCCCATTACCCAGTGACTCTGTACCCTTAGTGGGTGGTGTACCTATGTCTTATATCAGTATCTATACCGGTCTATTGAAGGGCTCTTCCCTGATGGGTTGTTTCCCTCTACTACCACCAACGGTTCTATAGTCGGTCAATATGGTTTGTCCATTCCTCATGAACCAACCAATCCTTGGATCCTACCGGCCCCTTCAAACATTGACACCTACAAAGAACAAATATCATTGTCGCTAGCTAAATTAGCCTACCAAGGCATTTAATTTGCACCAGAATCTCCGGTCACTTTGGTCACGACCAACTGTACCACCTCCCCTTCCATAACTACTCCTTTCGATCTCCTCAATCAAGTCCTACCTATGGATGAAGCTATTAGAGAGATCATGTGTTTAGAAGAGCGACCTTGGGAGGACTCTTACCATCATGTTTCGATATCTAATTCATACATGATGCCTCTTCAAATCTTGTCATTTGACAAACCTGAAATCGTTTCCCCACCTTATACGACTATCCAAACTATGGAATGGGAGAGAAACATGGGAAATATTTCAAAAACATTGCTCATCGATATTTCAGTCAAGGGAGGCATCATGGAAAACATACAGATGGGATCCATCGCAACACTGAGGAAATTGCGAGCTTCACCTACCATTTTAAGGACTTCTGTGATGTTTTCCATTGGTCTTACGAGGAAATGCATGGCATAGACCCTTCTATTGTCAAGCATGAGATCAAGAAGTATCGAGCATTATTTTTATGGTATTTTCTTGCTCGTTAATCTGGAAAAACCTTGAGTCTCCTTCTTTGGGCTCATTAAACTACCAGGAAGAAGATCAAGCATTATTTTTATGGTATTTTTCTTTCTCGTTAATTTGAAAAAAACCTCAAGTCTCCTTCTTCAGGATCATTAAAATACCATGAAGAAGATAGAGCATTCTTTTTATGGTATTTTTCTTGCTCGTTAATCTGAGAAAACCTTGAGTCTCCTTCTTCGGGCTCATTAAACTACCATGAAAAAGTTTGAGCATTCTTTTTTTGGTATTTTTCTTGCTCATTAATCCGAAAAACCTCGATTCTACTTCTTTGGGCTCGTTAAACTACTACAAACAAGATATGAGAATCATCTTTTATGGGATGTTTTCTCACTCTAAAACTAAAAAATCCCTAAGTTTTTCATCATTGGGCTTGTCAAACACATACGATGACAGTCCAAGAAACTTTTTTTCCCTCTTTTCCTAGCTCATTAAACTGAAAAAGATTGATTGAGCATTCTTTTTTGGACTTCTTTCTTGCTCATAAAACTGAAAAAACCCCGAATTCCTTTTTTAGGCTTGTTAAAAACTTATGAAGAAGCTCCAACCATTCTTTTTAGGAACTTTTCTTGCTCGTTAAATCGAAAAAACCCTGAGTTTTCATCATTTGGCTCGTTAAACATTTACAACGATGATATGAGCACGTACTTTTTTGTGACTATTTCTTTCTCTTAATTCAAAAAATCCCTGAGTTTTTCCCTTCTTCGAGCTCATTCAATCTATGAAGAAGGAATGAGAAGTTATTTTACCTCCTTTTCCTCGCTCACTAAACTGAAAAATATACCCTGAGTTTTCTTCATTTGACACATTAAAATTTGATGAAGGTATTGAGTTTGTCGTCACGTGACTCATTAAAATTTCACAACAAATATCAGGTTTACTTCGTCTCCTCGTACCCATAACAAAATGAGGGAAACATCTATTGAGCATAGGATTATCTTTATCCAGAATTAGTAGATTAACTCATGGAAAAGGAACCATTCCAGGTATACTATTAAACTTTTGTCACACCTAGTTAAAAACTATGATAAAGGGACAACCCCGGATTTGTTCTTTACTGTTAGGCAGTGGATCCCCCCATAGCAGGTTTTTGGGGCTTAAAGCCTGAGTTTTGGTCATTGTAATGCAAAGACCCTGCAAAATGCGGGCGCGCAGCGTGAGAGTCTAGGGTTGTCCGCCCTAAAATAATGTAATTTAATATAGAATGTGTCGGCCTACCCATGGTCTGCGGACCATGGGATTATATAAATAGAGCAAGGCTCTAAGTGTAAAAGGCAGTTTCTTAGCTTTGAGAAGGAATATGGATTTTGAATGAGGGATTCGCTCTAAGTCTGTAAGTCCGAATCTTGGGTGGTAGTAGTAGGAAGAGGCTTTGTAGCTGTGTGTGCAGAGGCCTAGTAGAGTCCACATCTGTGTGAGCGAACCCCTGCAGCTGAGTTTGCAGGGTGGTTTTGGGATTGTACTGGAACAGAGGATTAAGAAAAGATAAGTTGATTATGAAATATTGTGTATCTTCTCATAGATATGTGTGTTTATGCTTCTGTTATATTTATGCATCTCTTTACATTTTTATGATTGTGCACACTTGTTATGAATATTGAATGGTAATAAGAATATTGGGTACACACAATTATGTCAAGATCTATAATGATATCATAGTAAGGATAAAGGATCTAGATAGCACATCTTCGAGCTCTCCACAAAACTACATGAAAGCAATCACACAAGTTGCAAAGTTTAGACAGCTGCGCGGAATAGCGCAAACGCATAGGTTGGGTTCACGAACTTCCTAAGACCTCGTCAAGACATCCCTAGCATGTGGAAACCTGGTTCCAGGACCCTCCCATACTACCTCAGGTGAGACCTCAGTCTGCGCACTGCAAGCTATTACCGAAAGGACCAGTAGTTTTGGGATTTGTTTGGCTAAATCACTTTTGAACCTGGGTTAGGCCCCATCAAGCTAAAAAATCCCGAAGACCGATGGTTGTATACTCTTGACGACGTGCTGCAAGCTGTAAAAGCTTCCATCTTCAGAATACCACAGGAACCATGGCAAGTCATTCAACCAGCATGGGCAACCCAGTTAAGCAATGCCCTAGAATGTTATAACATGCAAGTAGAGGAGGATGATGATGACCCCTAGAATATTAGTATTCCAAAAACTAAAGGGAGTCGCGAAGTTAGAGGAAAATCAATTGAGGATCCCGACATCACTATGCCACTAAAAACAAGGCAGGTAAACATTGGCATAGATGCAGAGCCGAGGTATGCGATGCTTGGGGACTATTGGGATGATGCTATGATAGATAAGGTCACTAAGTTACTCTGCGAATATCAAAATTTGTTCCCAAACAAAATCGCGGACTTAAAGGGGATCATTGGCAACTTAGGGATGATGAAGATCACTCTGAAACTAGATGCAAAACCCATTAAGAAGCGATCTTACCAGTTGAATCTGAATTATAAAGAGAAGGTCCATGAAGAACTAGACAAAATTCTTGCAGCCTGAACTATTGAGCCAGTGGAAGAATCCAACTGGGTGAGTCATATGGTAGTACAGGAGAAAAAACAAAAGGGAAAAATTAGAATATGTGTGGACCTCAGGAAGCTCAACGACGCCTGTGTTCACGATCCATTCCCGACACCATTTATAGATGAAGTATTCGAGAATGTTGGGGGTCAGGAAGCTTACTCATTCACGGATGGCTTCTCAGGGTACCATCATATCAAGATCGTGCCAAAAGATAGGAGAAAGACAACCTTCACAACCGAATGGGGCTGTTTTCAATGCACCATCATGCCCTTTGGACTAAAGAATGCGCCAACAATATTTTCATGCGTTATGGTGGCCGTGTTCAAGGAATACATCCACAATTTCTTAGAGGTATATCTGGATGATTGTACTATATTCGGGTTAGTTAAACACCATATAGCAAGCTTATGTTTGATGCATGATACTTGCCGATGACAGCAGATTGTGCTGAATCTGAAAAGGTGCACCTTCCTTGTCCCCTATGGAAACTTGCTCGACCATGGGGTTTGAAAACAAGGTCTCATGGTGGATCCTATGAAGATTGTTGTTATTCTCAATCTGGAAGCACTACAAAGTGTCAAACAACTACGCGCTACATTGGGGCACACTAGTTACTATAGGAAGTTTATCAAGAGCTATGCACAAATAAAAGCGCCAATGGAGAAGCTATTGAAAAGGATGCTACATATTGTTCGAATGATGATTGTGAGAAAGGTTTGGATGTTCTCAAGGAGAAAATAGCATCCACTCCCATCTTGGTCTTTTTGAAATGTGACGTAGAATTTCATGTACACATTGATGCGTCGTGTATTGCACTAGGAGCTGTACTTACACAAGAAGGTGTGGAATGAATGGATCACCTGATTGTGTTTGCAAGTCGGCCACTGTCCAAAGCCAAAAAGAACTACTCTACTACTAAGTGCGAGGGGTTGGCAATGGTATACGCACTCTAGAAATACCAACACTATTTACTTGGCAGGCACTTCAATATGTATACCAATCTTTCTACGTTGAAATACCTGGTGAACAAGCCTATGTTGGGGGCCGCATATGGAAATGGCGGCTACTATTTCAAGAATATGATTTTGAGGCCATCGTAAAGCTGGGACGCCTAAATGCCGGACTAGATCACTTATCACGAATTGAGATAGGCGAGGAGCCAACAAATTTGGAAGAAGGACTACCTGATGCACAACTCTTTGTGGTGCACGTCGCAGATGGCCACTTCGAAGATATAATTCATTTTTTAACCACAGGGACTGAGCCAAAGGAATATTTAGTTCAACATAAGAAGGAATTGGTGGTGCACATGAAGGAGTTTTCCATCATTGCAGGGCACCTTTACAAAATGGGAAATGATGAGATATTGCAAAGCTATGTACCTGAATTTGAACAAGGACAGATCCTCGTGGAAGCTCATGGAGGGGCTGCAGGAGGACACTATGCAGGATGCATGACAACACAGAATATTCTTCGCTCTGGGCTATGTGGCCAACCCTACATCAAGATTTGAAAGCACACTGTCAGGCTTGTGACGTATGTCAAAGGACTGGGAAACCATCACGGAGGGATGAGATGCCACTCAATCCACAGATGACATTGTAGCCATTCAAAAAATGGGCAGTCAACTTTGTAAGACCAATCAAACCTCAGGGGAAGACGGGTGCACGCTACATCATCACCGCGACAAAATACCTGACTCTATGGGTGGAAGCACAGTTGGTTAAGGACTGCATGGCTGTGACAACTGTGAAATTTTTGTTCGATAATGTGTTGACACGGTTTGGTTGCCCGGAAATTTTAATGAGTGACCGCGGCACGCACTTCCTAAATGATACCATCAGTGCACTCACCGAGAAACTCTAGGTGTATTATCAACAAAGTACACCGTAGCATCCACAAGCTAATGGGACTGTAGAAGCATTCAACAAAATCTTGGAGATTGTGCTGACCAAAATATGTAACACGTAGCAAAACGACTGGGACCTCCGCATACCTGTCGTATTATGGGCATACAAAACCACATGAAAGAAATTGATAGGTTAGAAACCTTTCAAGTTAGTCTATGGCATAGAAGTAGCCATGCCAATGGAATACATCATACCCAGTTTGCGGATAGTAGCAATTACAGGTATGTCGAATCATGAAGCCTTGGAAGAGAGACTCGCGTAACTACAAGAACTCGAGGAAGAAATATTTCTAGTGGGATTCCATCAGCGGGTACAGAAACAACGCAAGAAAGCTTGGCATGATCACCATATCAAAATGTGCACATGCAAGGTAAACAATTTAGTGTTGTTGTATTATAACAAGTTCAAACAATTTCTGGGGAAATTCAGAATGCATTAGTTAGGACCATATGTGGTAAAAGAAGTTACAGACAAGAGCATAGTCTAGCTAGCCAAACTGAATGGAGAACCCTTCCCAGGAAGAGTAAATGGCACTCACCTGAAGCTCTACATGGGTGGGACAGTTGTCTGACTAACTGACCAAAGTACAACCTTTGCGATCCAATAAGCTGGATAGAGTTGCGGGAATGTAAACACACGTACTAGAAGTCGACATCAAAGTAGAGAATCAAGTCATACGTCGATGATTCAGAAGTAGAGATGGAGCAGATCCAAATGATAACAACATGGTGCGTTGCAGACCTTTGCATAGCACAAGCATAGTTGGATGGACTTCGTGCAAAGATCACCACACTAGTCGGGTGACTCGAGGATGAGTCACGATGATTGTGTTGGGGGACTGTTGGCCAACAGATCCCCCCATAGTGAGTTTTTGGGGCTTAAAGCCTAAGTTATGGTCATTGTAATGTAAAGACCCCACAAAATACAGACGCAAAGCATGACAGTCTAGGGTTGTCTGCCCTAAAATAATGTAATTTAATATAAAATGTTTCGGCCTACCCATGGTCTGCAGACCATGGGATTATATAAGTAGAGCAAGGCTCTAAGTGTAAAAGGCAGTTTCTTAGCTTTGAGAAGGAATATGGGTTTTGAATGTGGGATTCACTCCGATTCTATAAATTTGAGCCTTGGGTGGTAGTAGTAGGAAGAGGTTCTGCAGTTGCATGCGCAGAGGCCTAGTAGAGTCCGCAGGTGTGTCTATAGACCCCTGCAACTGAGTGCACAGGGCAGTTTTTGGATTGTACTGGAACAGATGATTAATAAAATATAAGTTGATTCTGAAATATTGTGCATCTGCTCATAGACTGGTGTGTTTATGCTTCTGTTATATTTATGCATCTCTTTATAGTTTTATGATTTCGTGCACTTGTTATGAATATTGAATGGTGATAAGAATATTGGGTACACACAATTAAGTCAAGATCTATAATGATAACATAGTAAGGATAAAGGATCTAGATAGCACATCTTCGTGCTCTCTACAAAACTGCGTGGAAGCAGTCACACAAGTTGCGAAGGTCAGATAGCTACGTGGAACAACACAAGCATGCAAGTTGGTTTTGTGAACTTCCTAAGACCTCATGAAGACATCCCTAGGATGTGGAAACCTTTTTCTAGCACCCTCCCATACTACTTTGGGTGATACCTCAGTCCGTGCACCGCGAGATGTTGTCGAAAGGGGTGGTAGTTTCAGGATTTGTTTGGCTAAATCACTTTTGAACGTGGGTAAGGCTCCATTATGCCAACATTTATGATCTTTTTAGACTCTCTAAATATGAAAAGACCACTGAGTTATCTCATATGGACTCATTAAATTACACAAATGAAGGATAGAGTCGCTCTTTTTACAATCCTTTTCAGACTCTTAAACATGAACATATCGATGATTTTTCCTGTCTAAACTCATTAAAATAATCAGATAGGGAATTGATTCACTCTTTTTGTTGTCCTTTTCAAACTCTTAAAACATGACAAGATCGATGAGTTTACCCGTCTTGACTCACTAAACTAAACAGATGGGGAAAGTGGACAATACAACTGCGTTATGTTCCATATTTTGAAAGAGTTTTTTGGTAACATTTGTTCCCTTGAACATGGCAGTCCCTTAGATAAACCTTCCTTGTGACAGCCTCTCAAAATGAATCTTACCATCCTATGAGTTTAGCTTATATACCCCGATGTTCTTTCATCTATGTATCCTAACACTCTTTGGTGTTCATGAGTCTAGTGTTGCATGGTTAAAACTGTTGTCGTGCCTTCTATTGTTCAAGGGAAAAAAAAATTTCTTCTATTTCTTCCATCAATGCATCAAGCATATCCTACCATCATGCCCTTTGTCGCTTTGACCCAATGTTAAAAATATTCCTCAAAAAACAATCATCCTTGTTTCGTTTCGTGTCGACTAATGTAGGACACCTTATTGCCTACCTGTCGACAAGTCTCTTCCTATCGACTTCAACACTCCATCTAGGAATAAGACCCAAAAACACTTCAGTTCCTTGGTACTTGCAGACATCAGTGGTAGGTCACCTTGTGTTTGATCAGGGGTTCTCATTATTAGCTTCCAGTTAAACGATTCTACGAGTGTTCGACGAAATTTTTTTTTTTCGCACTTGCTAGATTGTACTATGCATCTTGGGGACCATCACCATTATTGTTGCCTTCCTCGCATCTGTTAACAATCTCCATTATTGACTGGTAATCAGACAATTTCATGCATGTTCAACATCAAATCATATATTCACATGTATCAATCTATGTTGTTCGGTGAAGCAGAAATCAAGACCCTGGGTAGAGGCTTGCATCACTCAACCTTCTTTCCTTTCCCAAGTAGTGTTATTGTTTTTTGGAGACAACTCATCAGAATGATCCTATTATGACACTGGTTCCACATTTTTCTTATCAATGACCAGCATCGTCATATCTCTTTTCTAAGAAAATCACTCTGACATAGCTACTGAGCATGGGAATGCCCAACTCAGGACATGATTTTAGTTGTTATATATATCTGTGTGTGTGTGTGTGTTGTATCAGGTTTCCCATACTACTAGAAACTCTGATCCTCTCTCTCATTTTTCCAAAGAAAAGGATAATTAAATATAAATTATTCCAACCATCATCACAGCCTCTGATCTCACACTTTAGAGGGCATCTGTTATACAGGAAAATGACTTCCTCATCAACTCAGAGGACAAAGACATGATGACTGAAGGATTGACCAAGTTCATAGGCCCAGTTGTCAAACTAATGCTTCATTGACACTAGAAACCTGCTTTATAAATCTTCTCAGCAAGCTTAAGGGTGTGTTTGTGCCGAGGGTAACTCTAGTTGCTACCTCGATAACAACATTAGTGAACCTACATCAAATTCTATGGGTCAAAGGAGTGAATTGACTAAGAAAATATCCCTATATTCTCTCCTATGTCAACTCATAAAAGAAGGGAAACATCCAAACGCGACTTGTTTGGGGGAGGTACATTCCTAAGGGAGTATGCAAATGGGAAAGAGCACTAAAACAAGAAACACCATTGCTTTTTCCTAATGGAACTCATGAAGGACTTGGAAACCCTAAACCTACATGCTATATATGCAAGGCTTGGGCAATTATGAAAGGGGTTGAAACATTTGAAAGGATTTCCTATTTGACTGTTAAGAAGAGTCTTGAACTAAGGCATTAGGAGAGGTTAAGAAGGGAGAGAGAGAGAGGAGCTAGAAGGGTAAGGCAAGGCTAATGCAACTGATGGTTGTAATCACTCTTTCTACATTAATATAGAACTACAGTTGTGTTGTCCACTCTATGATGTTGGTAGTATAAACTTGTTTATATGTTGATCTAATATCTTCTAGCATGAGTGGCTTAGTTATATGAAACTAGACATCTTTTATATGTTCATGCATTTTTTTATCAAGGTTTTATGCTATGATATTATGCTTGTCTTTCATATGTGTAGGTTTTGATCTAGAGTTGGCTCAGGGGTCATCCACCTAGCTAAATTACGCTCTCCATCACTACCACACTAAGACTCGAGGTAATAATTCCTTCTCACTTTGATATTTGTTTGTTAAACATAGATATGCATGTATCTTTATGACAACTGTAGCTAATCTAACTGTCTACCAAGGATCCCACGAAGATCCTTGAGGGTTTTATACATCACCAAACACCTATGCATTAATCCCTATAGCACTAACACTGATGCCTTCAAGGAAGCAGTGATAGAAGAGGATGAGCATGAACAATCTCTGCAAGATGCATCCGATACAAACAAAGGAAACCTCAACCCCAAGGGTGTGGTATCACTTGAAAATTTTTATGACTTGTAGAACTATTTTTTAGGGACCTCTAAATGCGAAAACCCATAGCTCTATGTTTTTGCACAAACAAATCATTCTGGGAACGGAATAGGATCCAAAGTTTGTGAATCTCAGTACATGTTATATGTCAAAAGAGTGACATGATTTCATCTTCCTTTTCAAATAGTATCATGATGTATTTGCATGGACGTACAATGATCTTAAGACATATGACATGCGAATAATACAACACTTCATACCGATCAAGGAAGGGGGCAAGCCTTTTCAGAAAAATATGAGGAAAGTTCATCCATTGGTTGAAGACCTTATATAGAAAGAACTGACCAAGTTCTTGGATGCTTGGATCATCTATAAAGTGAAACATTCAACATGGGTGTCCAATTTAGTCCCTGTCAGAAAGAAGTCCATGGAGATCTGCATGTGCATAGATTTTTGTAATCTCAATTCTGCCTAAGACAAGGAAAACTACCTAGTGTCGTCCATGGATCATATACTGCAAATAGTATATGGACTGGAGATGTTTTCTTTGCTTAACAACTTTACAGGATACAACCAGGTTCTAGTAGCAGATCCTAATAGACTCAAAATTAAATTTTGTACCAAGTGCGGTATGTTTGTTTTCCGCAGAATGTCATTTGGGTTAGTAAATGCAGGTGCAACATTTCAATGTACAATGGACATCGCCTTTCGTGGACTTATCAGATAGAGCATGGTGGTCTACCTTGATGATGTAATAGTATTCTCAAGACAATGATCAGACCACCTGCACCATCTCAAGAAGAATGTTGAGTGATGTTGGAAATATGGGATATCCTTGAATACCAAGAAGAGAATCTTCGCAGTGTCCAATGGTAACCTGCTAGGATGCAGCCATTAGGGGATTTTTGAGGTCTAAAAAGGGCCTCCTAAGAAAAATGTACAACCAAAGTAAACTTTATAAGAGAAAATAGGATTCAAGATGATGATTTCAACCATCGGGAATGATTCACCATTTTTAGAGTAAAAAAGTACAAAGATTAAAAAATAATAAAATAATAAAACTACTTTTTCAACTCATATTGTCAAATTATCTCCCTAATGTTTTACTCAAATTTTGAGCGAGAGTGCTCATTAGATGCAAAATTTAATTCCTTATCTAAGGAGTACCCATGTTGCATACTTTCTATGGACCCTACTATACGAAAAATAAGAAATACATGAAAAAGCGTGATTGCATTCATGTTTTTCATGTATTTCTCATTTTTCATGTAGCAGGGTCCATCGAAAGTATCCAACATGGGTACTCCATGGATGAGGAATCAAATTTTTCATCCAATGAGTGTTTTTGCTCGAAATTTGAGTAAACCCATGTGGACATAAGTTGAAAATACGAGTTGAAAAAATAGTTTTCTTTTTTCCCTCTAAAATTTGATGATGTAATCTAATATTAATTTATTATTTCCACTATTGTTTTATAATTTCCTTAGGAGGCCCATTTTAGACCTCAAAAATCCCCTAATGGTTGCCAACAGCGGGATCAATATAGATCTGGACATAATTCAGACCATCACATGGATTCCCTATCCCATGAACAAGAATTCCATGCAGTATTTCTTGGGGAAGATCAACTCCCCCAGAAAGTTTATCTCTGATTATGCTCATATTGTTAAACCCATATAGGAGATGACTAAGAAGGATGCAATATACAATTGGGGAAAGAGGGAAAAGGACACGTTCACCGATATAAAGCAAGCAATAGTGGAGGCACCAGCACTATACAACCCAAGCATCAACAAATATTTCTTTCTCTACACTTTTCCTTCCGAAACTCCACTCGATGTGGTGCTCACTCAGAAGGATGAGTTGAACAATGATCGACCCATATTCTTCATTAGTTTCAAACTACAAGGGTCGAAACTCAACTAACCTTCCATGGACAAACAAGCTTATGTAGTATACAAAGAGGTGAATCATTTCAGACCCTACCTATTAAAAAAACACAACATTATCTTTGTGCCACACCTAGCATTTAGATCATTACTTGTTCAACAAGAGTTGGGTGAGGGAAGGGCGAACTGGATGACATGACTGCAAGAGTATGATCTTGAAATCAAACCAATTCATACCATCAAGGGTCACGATCTTTGCAAGCTAGCAGTAGAAGCAGTTCCCACACAAGAGGAAGAAGGAGAGCTCGTGGGATGGGAGAAAGAAATAGAAATGTATAATTTTGAGTGAGCCTCTCCCACTTTGCATGAAAACCCTTGGTACACAGAGGTGTGCGAGTATTTTGAGAATGGCACCATTCCCTCTCACTTTTCTATTTGGAAGAAGAGGGTACTCTAAATTAAAGCTTTATCATACTAGATGGTGCATGGGGTGCTACACAGAAAGCACCATAATGGAGTATTTCTCAAGTGCCAGGAGGCACAATATTTAGAAAAGGGTTTACATGATCTCCACGATAGACCAGCTAGGGGAAACTTCACAGTTAACACCACATCACACCAAGTTATGTCGGATGGTTTCTATTGACCTAAATTATTCAAGGATGCACATGCTTATGCCTGCAAGTGTCCGATCTATCAGAGGTACATCGACATAAATCGAAAGTCAGCTACCCTGCTTCAGGTTGTTGCACTAGAAGAACCATTCCAATAGTGGGGTTTGGACAACACCAGGGAAATTTTCCCACATTCGTCAAAGAAACACTACTATATTTTGATTGTTATAGGTTAATTCACATGGTGGATAGAGGGAGCTATGGTGAAACAAGTGAGAGATCAGGAAGTAATTAGCTTCATACAACATAATATCATTTCCAGGTTCGACATTCCTACGTCACTTGTTTTTTACAATGCAATGCACTTTTCTTCATTAAATCTTTATGACTTCTTTGTAGCAAATACAACCACCCTCCAAAATTTTTCCTTACCTGTTTTGGACCCTTCTTACCAACCTTCACAACAGCTTTCGTTGCTTCATCAAGTCCTAAAGCTTTAGTGTCTTTATCGCTCAAAGGCAGCATGTTGATCACAATTTTATCTTTTCCCTTCACAAGCTTCTCCCCTGGACTTGGTCTAGTTGTAAGTTGAGCAGCTTCCCAGTGAAATTTGCACATTTTTTGAGGGAAGCTAGCCTTCCCTCTAGGAATTCCTCAATTCCCTCTAACAACCCGCAAGGCTCCATGATTCGCAATACTGCCAGCCAACCCTCCCAGTAGGATTTGCGTAATTTTTTCCATCAACAGGTTGGTCAGCCCAGGATTTGTGCAAATATGAACAGTTGTCAACTGCTTTGCCTAGAAATTGCACAATCCCCTTGGATAGTCAGCCCAGCTTATAGTCAGAAATGGACATTTTTCTCTAGCAGTTAACCAGTCTCTTGCATGTGCAACTGAGTTGATCAGTTCACTCTCTACCTTCACCAAGGCTACATTGTGCAATATGGAGAAGGAAGGCTCACCTCCCTCTCCAAATTTGTGTATTTTGGCCTAGAACTGACCTCTTGGACTGAATTGTACATTTCTGGAGGCCAGTGGCTACTTGTCCCAAAAGTTTGCGCAAATCTATCCCTGGGCCAGTAGTCCTTCCTAGTTGGAATTGTGCACTGCGCAATCCCAGCATCCAACTACCCAAATGGATTGCGCTTTTTGTAGTTCCAGCAGTCAGTCAGTCTCCCAGTGGTCTAGAGTATGCCTTGTGTAGTCTTGGTAGTCGGTCTCCCAACCTCCCACCTGAAATTGCGTAACCTTTGTTAGAAAATTATATATTACGGAGCAATGGAACACATAAAATATTGTAGAAATATAAACACATAAAATGCATAAAACAAGAGAGACACAGATATATGTGGTTCACCCAGTTTGGGCTATGTCCACCCTGAACAACCAGTCCTTCCTTTCTAATATCCAACAAAATGAAGAGACACAACCTACAGCAGATCCACTGTAATATCCTTTGTTTTCTCTTAGAGTCTCACCTCTTTGTTTCTCGCTCACAGAATACACATCTATTACATAGCCTCAAATACAACGCCCTCATATGAAGAGAGGGGTTTCCTTCTAGGGAAAAAAAACCCTAAACTAAACATAAGTTCTACCATCAAATCATCCACCTAATGAACGGCCCAGATTGACTAGAAATTACTATACTTTTACAAGGCAATTTTACATCTGTTTTTAGCTTCGGGGGCGCTGCCCCTGAGCCCTCGCCAGGTGACCACTGGCCCCTGGACCCCTACAGGGGGAACAAGTGCCCCCCACACCCCCCCGCGTGGAGGGGTGTACAAACTTCCTGGGGTATACATCCGGCTGAAACGAAGACCTCTGAACAATCATGCTCCACACACAACAATCTCCCACTTAGAGAATGATTGTAGCAACTCCACCACTGCTTCATTTTCTGGACAATGACTCCTCTTTGGACCTGGTTGTTTCTCATATTCATCGTCATCCTTGAAGACCAATTGAAACTAAGCATATTCTTAGTTTCTCCCTAGTTACAACTTTTGTTAGCATATTTGCAGGATTCTGGCTAGTGTGTATCTTTTCTAGCTTCAACTCTCCATCTTCCAACACTGATCGTATGAAATGGTACTCGAGCTGTATGTGTTTAGTCCTGGAATTAAATGCTGAGTTCTTTGCAAGATGAATGGCACTTTGGCTATCATTGTATAACGTGCCCATATCATGCTCCTTACAATTCACCCATAAACCTTTGTAACCAAATCATTTCTTTACTAGCCTCTGCAGCAGCAACATACTCTGCTTCTGTTGTTGAAAGTGCAGCAACACTTTGGATTTTTCAAACCCAATTGACAGTTGTTCCACCAATAGTAAATACATATCCTGTAGTGCTCCTCCTGTTATCTCTGTCACCTGCCATATCTGCATCAACATATCCTTGTAGGGAAATGTTTGAACCACCAAAGCATAATGCTTGATTTGTGGTACCTTTCAAATATCTGGGAATCCATTTCACTGCCATCTAATGTTCCTTTCCTGGATTACTCATGTACCTGCTTACAACTCCCACTTCATGTGCAATATCAGGCCTTGTGCAAACCATTGCATACATTAAACTTCCAACTACTAATGCATATGGAACTTTAGACATATAATCCATGTCTTGTTGGGTCTTTGGGCACATCTCCTTACTAAGTTTGAAATGGCTAGCAAAAGGTTTACTAACTAGTTTTGCATTGTGCATATTAAATCTTTTCAACACCTTTTGTATGTACTCATTCTGAGACAATGTTAATTTGCAATTTTTTCTGTCTCTAATTATTCTCATACCAAGGATTTGTTTTGCAACTCCCAGATCCTTCATTGCAAATGAATTTGCCAAATTTCTTTTGAGCACATTTATTTCCTGCATTTTAGACCCTGCAACAAGCATGTCATCTACATACAATAACAATATAATATAGCTGCCATCATTTTACTTTTTCAGATAAACACAATGATCAGAGTGACATCTAGTATAACCTTGTTTAGACATAAACTTGTCAAATTTTAGATACCACTGCCTTGGAGCCTGTTTTAAGCCATACAAGCTCTTCTTCAACGTGCACACTAGTTTCTCCTTCCCTTTCGCTTCATATCCTTGTGGCTGCTGCATATATATCTCTTCCTCCAAATCCCCATGGAGAAAGGTTGTCTTTACATCTAACTGCTCAAGATGCAAATCTTCAGCTGCTACAAGACTCAAAATAGTTCTGATTGAAGTCATTTTAACAACAGGAGAAAATATTTCATCAAAATCAATACCTTCCTTCTGTGCAAACCCCTTCACCACAAGTCTAGCTTTGTACCTCTGTTTTCCTCCATCTTCTTCCTTCAACCTGTAAACCCATTTATTCTTCAATGTAGTTTTTCCTGCAGGCAACCTGACTAAATCCCAAGTCTGGTTATGCATTAGGGAGTCCATCTCTTCTTCCATGGCTACCTCCCACTTCTTCCTGCTTTCAACCTGCATTGCTTCTTCATAACATTCGGGTTCACCGGAATCAGTCAACAATAAATAATATAATGAAGGAGAGTATCGGTCAGGGGGTCTACTTATCCTGGTAGATCTTCTAACACCGCTTTCAGGTGTTTGGGGTGCCTGCTGCTGTTGTGGTGGTTGCTGCTGTTGTGGTTGTTGATTATTATTATTTTCAGGCACCTTTACCTTTTCAGTGATTTCATCAAGAACTGTGTATTCCTTGTTTTCTTCTTCCCGTTTCTTTTCCTGCAACTGATTCTTATACAAGACTTTTTCATTGAATATTACATCTCTGCTCCTAATGATTTTGCGATTTTCATAATCATATAAGCGATAACCAAAATCATTAACACCATATCCAATAAAGGTACATTTCTTTGACTTTGCTTCAAGCTTTGTTCTATTTTCTTTATCAATATGGACAAAAAAGGCTTCACAACCAAAAGGCTTTAAAATAGAGTAGTTTACCTTTTTACCTGTCCATGCTTCCTCTGGAACACCACCATCCAAGGAACTTGAAGGCCCTCTGTTTATTAGATAAACAGCAGTATCTACAGCATCTGGCCAAAACTGTAAGGGCAATCCTGCATGCAATCTCATGCACCTTGCACGCTCCATGATTGTCCTGTTCATCCTTTCTAACACACCATTTTCTTGTGGTGTTCTTGGAATTGTTTTTTGTCTGCGAATTCCATGCTCTGAACAGTACTTATCAACATCTTTGTTGTAATATTCACCTCCATTATCTAATTTAAGACACTTCGATTTCTTTCCTGTCTCAATATTAACCAAAGCTTTCCATTTCTTGAAAGTATCAAATACATCAGATTTATTCTTAATGCAATAAATCCAAGTTTTTCTAGTTGAATTATCAATAAAAGTAACATAATAACGAGAGCCATCGAGAGATGATACTTGAGCAGGTCCCCATACATTTGTATGCACAAGCTCTAATTTTTTACTCTTCTTTTCTTTCCCAACTCTGAGAAATCTGACTCTCTTCTGTTTTCCATAAAAGCAATTCTCACATAAGTCCAAATCAACATTCTTCAAACCCAACAAAAAATTCCTTGAGTGAAGAATCTTCATCCCCTTTTCACTCATGTGTCCGAGCCTATGATGCCATAATGCTGCATCTGCTCCTTTGGAAATTAAAGCATTAACAAATTTAGAAATACCATTGCATAAATACAATGTACCAACCTTTTTTCCTTTTTCTACTACGAGGGCTCCTTTAGTCACCTTCCAAGCTTTATCTATGAAAGTTGTCACACAACGTTTACCGCCTAACTTCCTTGTTGAAATCAGATTTTTCTTTAGATTTGGAACATGCCTTACCTCCATTAGTAGCCATTGGTTTCCATTCTGCTATTTGTTTTACAAGAACCTTACCCATTCCAACAATTTTACAGGGTTTATCATCACCCAGACGAACTTGTCCAAAATCTCCTTGAACATAGTCATGAAAGTATTTCTTATCAGGTGTGGCATGGAATGAGGCCCCTGAATCTACCACCCAGGAATCAGTAATATTTTCGAAAGAAGAATCAAAGCATCTTGTAACACCTCACCTGTCATATTTGCTTCATTATTGTTTTCTTGCTGTGAATCTCCTTCTTTTCCCTTCCGAGATCTACAGTCTTTCTTTATGTGTCCTTTCTTTCCGCATTTCCAGCACACTATCCCCGATCTGGACTTGGATCTGCCTTT
>APFE031541868.1:0-19029 GCA_000404065.3 Pinus taeda | reverse complement strand
GGCTTTCTAACAAATGATCCGGACATGAATGCGCATTATACCAAATTCAAAACATCACACCAAGAAAAAAGATCACCCATTTGATACAAATAGACAACCTAAGATCAGCTTGGAAAAACAAAAACTTGACAAAAATCAATATCAGCAGGAAAAAAATTAATTTTTTTTGTATCTAACAAGCTATAAAGATGGGTTTATATGCTTTTCAAGTGAGATAACATTCCCTCTATGTTATTCGGATGAGAAGAAAGCGAGATCTGAAAACTAATCCTTCTAAGTAAAAACCACCGCCAAGACCTGAATGAAAACCATTTCCTCTCCTCATTTCTTCCAACAAAGAAACCTGAAATGACCATGTGGGTGATTAAAGTAAAGCGATCTTTAGATTAGATGGATGACCTCACACATTTGGAGTCTCGAGGTTCAGGATCCATCTTATGATGGCTGAAAGGCATCACATGGCCCAAGCCCCTCTTCTCCACAGGCTAAGTGTGTAAGCACTTGTAGGCGGAATATTAAAAGTGTGTAAGTACGTCCAGGAAGAATATTAAAATAGTGTGAAATTTTTTTAATTTAATTTGTTTAGAATTTGATAGGATATATTGAAATCACAAATTAGACAGGTGGATTTTTCATAATAGAAGTGTCTAACCGTTTTTGATGGTGTTGAATCTAAATTTTAAGTTAAAAACCAGTTTAAACAACACAAATCAAAATTTTGGTCACACATTTTTTGCCAGATTCTGACTAGAAATGCACCAAAAACTCCAGAAAAAAAATAACACTTAAAAAACTACTCCAAATATTAAATGCCTTTGCCGAGCGTAGAAGTGGATTAAATGCCTTTGCCGAGCATAGAAGTGGAACACTGGTTTCAAATGCAGCAACTTCTACAGGGGAAATTATGAATCTACCACAGGATGCTTAGACACCGCCATTCTCTAATGCCGTTTAACCCTCCATACCTTCGTTCTGACAACCTTGATGGTTTTGCTAAGGTCGATCCGACGGGTCACGGATAAATCATTCCCCAGAAACCTGAACCCTAAAGTTTTCCGTAACAAGGTGTGTACCCGTGCACTTGGATTATCCGCCGCAGCTCGGAAGAGCAACAAATGTTTTGGGTTTACAAAAACTTTACATTCCTCAACGGATCGTCCAAGAAGAGCATACTTCGATGTAACTATCTATTCTAAGCTGAAAATCAGATACCCTACCAGCAACCAATTAATCCTATGTTATTCTTTTAACATTAATAAATTTATTCCTAACATTAAAATCTTTATGAAGCCTGAAAATCAGAAACTCAGACAACAATCAATTAATAAATTTACTACATGCTTCAATAATGCTGGTAATCCCAAATCATAATTTCCCCAGTTTATCCACATTATTTCTCTATTGTTTGATACATAAAATAATAAAATACAATCACAGGATCATATATTACTTACGCATGAACACAAAGGAAAGTAGCATCTGCATTTTTCATTAGAGATGAAGACGAATTACAGTCAGGTACTAAATGCTAAAATGCCCAGGTTTTGTTGGAGTTCAGCCCAAAAAATCATTTATAATTTGAACAATTTTTTCGGATGGAAATATTGACATAATAGATTTGTTCAAAGATTTTAATGGCTTGTACATCAACTCTGGATGAATAAAATTGTAATTTCGCTCTGACAGAAATTGAGATTTGCAATTCCAACCTTAAATAAAAAAAATAAAAAATAAAAGTGGCTTAAAAAGTGGTAAAACCACCTGACTATCAAAACCCTAAATGCTTGAGAAGTGGAAAAACCACTTGGCTATCAAAACCCTAAATGCTTGAAAAGTGTAAAAGGAACCTGGCTGTCAAAACCCTAAATGCTTGAAAAGCGGAAAAACCACCTTGACTATCAAAATCCTAATTAACATTCTGGATCTATTCAGAGAAATTTAAAACCTTAACTCACTTCTCCAAGTAAACGAGAGGATTCTCCAGATAAAGGAAAACTAAAACCTTTAAATCACATCACTTGATTACCGAAATAGAAATTTTACCTTGATAACTCTGCGAAATCTAAATTCCAACCAAAAATACCAGAAAAAATAAATGAAAAGTAGAAAATCCCACCTATATATAAAAAGTTTTTCTTAGCCTTACACCTTAAGCCATCTCGAATGGCCGTGTTTGAGAGCTCATCTACTTGTGCCTCCATTAATGTTAAATCTAAACACTACTGGTTCACTGAAACATGTTAAATCTGAACACTACTTGGTTCACTGAAACTTAACAGGTTGGCCTGGTTGGTGTATATGGAATGGGCTGCGGTGGAAATAATAGCTTATCAAAATAATATACAACACCAATAACTCTATGCCATTAACGATTTTGTGATATCGTTTAAAATTTCTCCGGTTAACAGTCCGTAAAAACCTGACCATCAAAGAAATAAATGACTTTCCAATTATTGTAAATCATTTTGAACGAGTGTTTTCCAACAACTCCCCTTCATACACCCCAACCACGCGAACATGTAGACTTTCTGCGAGCCAGAGTTGCCACTGTCGAAAACTTCCGTGGGCGAATGCGGCAATCTGATAAAGAGCCGTTTTGAGAGTTACCAAAGAACCCATCAAATCTTGTGTTCCATGAAATTTGGGGCGACACAAGAGGCACTCTAAATACCTCCGCGCGACTTGGAGAACAATCGACAGAGTGTTTCGTCTCTCGATACGAGGCTTTCGCATAAATTTGCAGTGCAGGAGCTCACGTTTTTTTATCCGACGGAATATCCTCCTCCAGTAAGCGACAAACGGGAACAAAAGATCTGGATCGATAAATCCACTAACATAAATCAATAATTAATTAGCAATAAATGGTCCTTTTGCACTTATAAATCAATTATTAATCAGAAATGCATAGTCTTTGTTTTGGAATGTAATTTGACAATGACATATCTGAATTATTGTACGATCCACAGCCTTGTATAAAAAAAATTATCACCTCAGACTGGTGGGCGGAGCTATGTTGTTCTACCTAGTCTCGTAATATAATATAAATATATCATAGTGATGCATTATTGTTGACGAAAAATTTAATTTATTCAAAATTATAATAAATAGTGAATTAATAGTGATGGGTGTATTGTTAAAGTATTTATGGGTAAAAATATAGCCTAGTGATTTTTAAGTGATTTTTATGGTTTAGATGTTTCTAAATTGTAGTTTCTCAAGTCAAATGTTAATCATACAATAATCTCAATCTGGCAAACAAAATAAAAATATATTAAATCAAAATAATTATTCATGAGTGAAGAAATAATTGTGTCACTCACAAGAAATCTTTGGACAGAAGTGGTCACAAAAAAGTACATCCACCCTAAGTGTATTGATGATTGGATCAGGAGCCCTAGCTGGAATAGAACTGTTATATCAACAATTTGGCGAGGAGTTTTGAATTCTATGGAATACATTGGTTCTAGGCTTGCTTGGAGAGTTGGAGTAGGCACCAAGGTTCGCATTGGGATGGATGCTTGGTCTGGTAGTGGAAATGCTCATTTTCTTTTTCTTGAACTCATTCACCATTTGGATACAATTGGGATAAGGACACTAAACTGGATCGCAAATTTTGACAATTCTACCATTTTTGGTCAAGCTTGGAGATCTACACTGAACTTGGGGATCCTCGATAGATGGCATTAGGAATGGTCTAATTATACAAATGCACTCTCGGAAGCTTATATTTAGATTCAGGACAAGGAGGTTGAATTAGTCTAGGCCATATCTCATCATGGTAATTACTCTCCAAAAGCATGATATTCCTTTATATATGCAGATCATGAACCTTAGAATATTGTTTGGTGGTGGCGTTCGTTGTGGAAGTTAAAAATCTCTCCCAAAGCCAAGTTGTTTATGTGGTATCTGCTTCTTAACAAAGCCCCTACAAGTGATATCCTACAACACCACTCCTTCCAAGGTCCCACTTGGTGCATTCTCTGTAGATGTTGTTCAGAAAGTATTGATCATTTATTTATGCAATGCAAGGTTGTGACTTGATTATGGAATAAGATATATCAAATATTGGCAATTCCATATAGATGGGCGAGAGACTCTATTTGCTACGCTTGGGAATCCTGGTGGAATTAGGTCCACCCTTCAAAGCTTCGTAACCTTACCTTGCTAGGAGGTTGGAGTATATGGATAGCTCGAAATAAACTCATTTTCCAGGACAAGGCCCCCGATTGGAAATTATCATTATCTCATCTTATGGCTCTATAGAATTTGATCCCAGATGATGACACCAATCAACCAATCAGGAATATCGTTCTTGAAACCATTAATAAATCTATACACTGGGCTTATTTTGATTGTTCATCTCAACAACAAGGTTGTAGTGGTGGGGCCAACTTATATCTTAGAGATGACCATTATTTCAAAATGAGTATGGGTTTAGGGAGAGGCACAAACAATTATTTTGAGCTCAACAACCTCAGATTCCTCCTTATTTTTGCTTTTGAGAAGGGATGCTGACAACTTAAGATATTTGGAAACTCCAAACTTGTTATCAATTGGTTCAATATACAAGATGAAAGTATCGTGCATACACTCAGAATTTTTTTGGAAGAAATCTATGTTATTAAATCTCGCTTTAACTATATTTCTTATCGACAGATCTACAGGGAGAGGAACCAACTTTCCGATAGCCTTTCCAAGGAAGTCGCGCAACAACCTCTTGGTAGTTGGTTGATATAGGAACATCATCGCCATGTCTTTTACCAGTATTATCATAGGCTTTTCATGGAACACCATCCAAAAGGGGGTTCCTATGTCTTGATGATACATAGATCTTCAATGGATATTTCATAGTAGATATTTTCCTTTTTTTGTGTCGGTTTATAGACCTATATATGTACATTTTTGTTTTGTATATCATCATCACAATACCTTTTATGGTTTTTGTAGACACTCTATAGCTGTGGCTAGGCCACCATTTTCGACATATGAATTATATGCAACATCTACAATATTTAAATTTCAATATTTAGCATAATTAAAGTTATGATTTTTCCTTGCGGAAAAAATTGTGTCACTCACCAGGGTCTCAAGTATGTATTAAAATTGCTTTTGCTTGACTAGGAGTTTTCCTTCTTCAGACATTAAGAAATAAGTTAATGGCCTAATACAAAGAGACATCTGGAAATATTGAAAGCTTGCCCCCTTACGGACCACCAACGAGTAACTACAAGTGGTGTGTTTTTCCTTA
Source organism: Pinus taeda (assembly GCA_000404065.3). Lineage (NCBI taxonomy): Eukaryota > Viridiplantae > Streptophyta > Pinopsida > Pinales > Pinaceae > Pinus > Pinus taeda. Next base: position 13,781 of record APFE031541868.1, on the reverse strand, counting down.
AATACCAATGACGAGTCAACCTACATTTGCAGATAACAATCAATGATTGTTGTCCCTACTGTTGGTTTGACAATTGAGTTATGATGAGTTGTTTCACTGTTTAAAGAATTGTGCCACTCACAAGTGATCTTGTTATTTCGTTGAGAGATGTGAAATATGGTAGAGATGTTGTAATGCCCTGTAAATATTTTTATTCTATATAAAAAAAAACCATATCTTAAATTAAAGATAACTTCAAACTAAAATTAAGGTAAACTTAACTTGGTCAAATTACCCATGGTTTTTTTATTGCTATTGTCTACCAAGGTTACAATTTCAACTAAACGGTGAAATTTTCACCAAAATCCAGTGAAAAGAATTTCAAAAAATCCAATCTTAGGAGAGTTTGAATCATTTTTTGATGGTGGAAATGGATTTTCAACACCATCAAGGACCCCGGGGGCACCCAAAATCTAGAAGCTTAACAATTGTAACCAGGATTTCCAAAAGTTTCTACCAGAATTTTTCAAAATCCTACCAAAATTTCCATTGTTTTCCTAGTGAAAGTGTGGCCTTATTAGACTACAAATTTTTGATTTGTAGGTTTGCAATAACCCATGATATTCATATGGAATATAACCTATTTGAAGGGGGGAATTAAATGAGCCTAGATCCACCTTAACTCTGTATCTACCAAGTGCCTAGAGGGATCAAATATCTTGAGATGCAAACTTCTTTTAGAGTGAAAAGATATTTTATCTTAGTAGATATGGAGTTAAGATATATCTACGCTAATTATAATTATAGGGAAGAAAAAACAATAATAAAACAAAACTTTATAAAACTAGTGAAATTACTTATTTTAATATTTTCAATTAATGTCACTCACTAGTGGTCTTGTTATTGCATCGAGAGGCACACAATATGGTAAAGATGTAATTTCATGTAGACATATTGATTCTATTAAAATAAATAAAAATAAAAATAACCCTATGTTAAAAATAATATAACTTCAAACTAAAATTAAGGTAAACTTGACTTTATCAAGTTACTTGTAGTTTTTGATTTCTAAGTTTATGATAACCCATGGTATTCATGTGGAATATTGCCTATTTAAAGGGAGAAATTAAACTAACATTGATCCATCTCAACTCCGGACCTATAAGTGCCTAGAGGGATCAAATCTCTTGAGATATGAATTTCTTTTAGAGTGCAATGAAATTTGATCTTGGTAGATACATAGTTAAGATAGATCAAAGCTCATTATTATTATAAGAATGAAAAAATAATAATAAAGCAAAACTTCATAAAACTAGTAAAAATTACATATTTTAACATTTTCAATTAATAGTGAAACATGACTAAATAGATCTAAGTCTATTATTATTATAGGGAGGGAAAAACAATAATAAAGCAAAACTTTATAAAACTAGCGAAAATACTTATTTTAATATTTTCAATTAATAGCGAATTAATGGATAGAGTTTAAATGTTATTATTTTTTATTTGAAATTAAATTACATGAATTTGGTAATATTATTTTTTTATCATTAAATTATAATTTTAATGTATAAATATATTTGTTGAAAGATTTAAGTTATATATAATTAATAATTTAAAATTACAATTTTAATGCTTAAATTATATTAGTAAACAAAACTTAAAATTTCAATTTATGATGTGAGACTTTCGTGATCTACATTGTTTAAAATACTATCTTTTGGATTAACCACATCATTCATTATTTGGTAGATGTTTTTGAACCACATTAGACGGTTCAAAAAGTGGACCACAAAATAAAGAATGGTGATTAATTTGAAAGACAATCTCTTAAAATTTCAATATTTAAAATACTTCCACTCTATTTTTATACCTTATTATAAAAAATAAAAAATAAATAAAATTAACAAGAACACTCACTACAAAACACTTAATCCTTACTTTAAATTATGTTTAAAATTTATTTAATTAATAAATGAAATCTATTATATTTAAAGAAATGTAAAAACTAATAAAAGAATAATTTTAACAATCTCCATGAAATTATATTTTAAATCTCTTGAGATACAACCTCTTTTCATTTTCTCTCTCTTAGTTTTTTATAGATTGAGAGTTAAGATGGATCTAGATTGATTTAATTATTAATTATTAATTTTATTCCTTTTTACTCTATTTTTATTTTATGTAATTTAACCCAGTCAAAATGTTTTATTTTTATTTTTATTTTTATGTAATTTGATGAAGTGAAAATGTTAAACATGACATTATACAACATCTCTACCATATTGGACTGGTGACCTTTCCACACAATAATAATTATATATTACAACGTTTCATCTTATCTTTGAGAAGGCTTATTATTATTGTCATTTTGTAGCTTTTCATAACATTGCAAAAGCCTTAAACCATCAATTGATTAATTTATATATTATTTTATTACAAAAAAATATTAAATACTATTAAAAAGGTATTATTTTAAAATTTGATTTTCATATTATTCTTTAAAATATTAAAAAATATTTTGATATGGAATGAAGTTTCATTACCAAATACAATACATAAATAATGATCTTATTAGAAATGTTGCTAAATTTAGATAAAGCAAAAGGGAAAGTAGTAGAAAACATATAGATTTGGTAATGGGACTAGATCAACAAAAAATGGCAAAGAAAAAGGTGGGTGGGTTGGTGAAGGGCAATTGTGATTTCATACTTGGCGCCTACACCAAACTGAGATTAATTGAGAGGCTAGCAACTGAAGGGAATCTTTGATTAAAGAATTAGAATAATTTTGAAATTGAGCTTTAAAAATATTTTGGCAGATTTTGGACAAGTTTAAAAAGTTGGAAAAATAAATGTTCGATAGTGAGCTGAGTTGATAGGAGGCACAATTGGGCCCATTATAGAGATTAAGAAAGAACTCAATTACTAAAATAATAAAAGGGGCCCATTTGATAATTTATATAATCTGAAAATTAGAGATAAATTCAAAAGGAATGTCAAAAGGTGAAGGAATAGAGCCTACAAAACATTAAAATTTGGCTTTAAAATGTCAATTTGAAATCAAACTTTTGATAATTATGAATTTGATTTGAAAATAGGGGCTAATTTTGAGATTGGGAAGGCATTCAACAATTGGATGACATGGGCTTGATCTCGAGATTTGTGAGGCTATCAACAACTAGATGAAAAGGGTTTGAGCTTGAGATCAGGAAGGAAATTTGGAAATTAAAAAATGGATGAGGCTTGATTTTGAAGTCATGATTGATCAAGAAATTATGACCCACCCACACAAAGTTTTGAGGAGGAAGGCCTTGATTTGGTAATTAGGGATAACTATCAAACCAAACTTCAAGAATAGGTGAACTAGACAGGGGATGCCTTGCTTTGGAAATCAAGGTTAGTGACCAAATTAGGTTGAATATGAATTAGGATTAAGAGTGGGGCCAAGTGGTCAGGTTTGGGGACGGGTCTGGAGGGGGTTGACAAGGATTTTTAAAGTTCAAGAGAAAGACCCAAGTTTCAATCATTTGATTGGTGGTAGGAGTCTTGATTTGAGGATCAAGATTGATCTCAAAATTAGGACCTATCCACACAAATGTTGGAGGAGGAAAGATCTAACTTAGTAGTTAGGGACAAATTGGTTCAAGGTAATTCAACAAGAGTTTGAATAATATTAAAAGTAGATTTAAAATTTTGAGAGAAAGAAGTTGATAGGAGGCATGATTTAATAATCGATTCAGATTAAAAAATTGGGATGGACTATGATTACTAAAACAAACAATGACCTAATTTAAAATCAAAGTCAATTTATCAGTTGGGGAGAAATTTGAGAAGAAAGGAAAAAAGGTTAAATGGGGAGGCTTAATAAAAAAATCACACTTTGGGTTTGAAATGAACAAAAACCTAAATTTTGTATTTTAATAGTTGTTACTCCAAGTAGGAAATTGGTGTCAATTTCCAAATTGAGAAGTAATTTAGAATTCAAGCAAGAAAAAGTTGTCTCATTTGGCAATTAGGCCCATTCCAAAAATTATAGTGAAGTTTGAAGGTAAGTTATAAAGCTAAAGGGAAAAATGTTAAGAAGTGTTCAAACTTCAACACAAAAAATGAAAAGCCTAAAATGAAACTTTTAATAATTACCTGATTTTGAAATCGGGAAAGTGTTTAGTAATCAAAGGAATAAAAGGGGCCCAATTTTGTAATTTGGATTAATTTGAAAAATTAAAAATCAATCAAGGAAATAGTAAGTGTTTGAAACTAAGACATGAAATTGAATGAAACTAAGTCTTAATCAAGTAAGTAAAACATGAAGGCTTTATTTAACTGATCCATTTCCAAAGAGTGATTCGGATGCAAGTGAGGAGCCAAGATCAATATAGATCCAAAAGAAAGCATTTTCAAACTATAAAGAAAAAGAGGGTCCCTAAGTTTTTATCAAAACTTTGGGGGATTGCTAAGGACTCAACATGTTTGACTATGGTTTATTGTATTGAATATGATGCATGACCATGGCTAACCATGGTTGACCATATTAAATATGTTGCATGACCATGGTAGGAAATGGTTATATCACATAGTGATGAACATATTGGAAGTGAAACCAAGCAGTACTCAAGGAAGGAAAACATGAAGGGTATGACTTATCCATTTCAAGAGAATGATCAAGTTTGCAAAATAAAGGATGGACCAAGGTAGATACAAACCAAAAGAAAGGATATTAAAAAAAAAATGAGAAAAATGGGTCTCCAAGTTTTATAGAAAACTTAGTGGGGTTGTTGAGAGCTCGACAATGTTGACCATGGTTGCATTAAAAGGTTAACTTCAAAGGTATGTCACATTGTAACATTAATTGATAGACAATTATTATTATTATTATTGCTTTAGTTAATAAACTTTATTCTTATGCAAACTTTGAATTATTTACATTCTTTTGTTTGAAACTCCTTATTAATTGATAGGTCATATTTATGTTTTCAATGAGGAAGTTTCTATGTTCTTATTATCATCAAAATTTATTTATTAAATATTGCAATGTAATGTTAATACATTTGGTTAACCATGGTTGATCATTTTTACTATGGTTGACTTTAGTTGAACATGGTTTACCATGGTTGAATTTGGTTGGACATGGTTGATTGTTGCTAAGTATGGTTGAGTTTGGATAGCAATGATTGATGGTAAATACGTTTTGTTGACTATGGTTGGCCATGTCTGACTATAGACAAGCAAAATTTTTCTTGGGTTGTGTTTAGTTTATCACAGTTAGCTATGGTTGACCATATTGACTATGAATGAATACGTGAATGACCATGATTATATTGCATTACAATGTACATCTTTATTGAATTATGTTGAATTGATACATGCCTAAATAACTATGTTGCATTATGACATACATAAGCGGTTATGTCACATTGTGATGTTCCTCAAGGGTTATGTTGGATCACAACATTCCTCAACACGTATGTCACATTGATATGTTACTCTGTTGAATTATGTCAAAATATTACATTCATGAATGATTATGTTGTATTGTGAAAATTCATCAAGGATTATGCCACATTGTGACATGCATGAAGAGTTATGTTAGATTGTGATGTTCCTTAATGGTTATGTTGCATTAAGGAAAATTTGAAGGGTTATTCAACATTTTGCATGAAGAAGGATGACTATGGTCGAAATTAAAACCTTTCTATGGTTGGCATAAATATTGTTAACCATGGTTGTGTCACATTTGGTTGTACATCTTGGTTGATTTATGTTGAATCATTACATTCCTGAATGGATATGTCACATTGAAATGTCCATAAAGGTTATGTTGCATTGTGATGTTCATTATAGGATATGCCAACTATGGTTGTCTTGTTGGTAATGACTAACTATTCGTTGACAATGATTGGGTTTTGTTGACCATCGTTGACTATTGAGAACAATGGTTGACTTTGGTTGCATATGGTTGATAATGCCCATCTTTTATTTACAACAATTGACTTTAGTAAACTATAGTTGAAAATGATTGTATCTATGGTTTAATTTTGTTTCCCTTGGTTGAGTTTCATTGGCTATACAAAGTATAAATTATCCCACAATATGACATTAAAAGGTTGACTTGATAAAATATCACATTGCCACATTATGGGGATTGCAATATTAAGTTTCATTTTGAGAATACTAGGTAGATTAAATATGTGACTTTATGATATTATGGGGTTGAATTCATGATTAAATGGCTAAACTATGGCCCTATGAAATTAGTAATGTCTCTCCCCATTGAAAGGCCTTAATTATACCTTGCATGGTTTGGAATAAGAAATCTATTGGAATTCTAGTTGGACAACTTTTACTAGCTTGGCGTTTTTTCAATTACACCCCAATCCATCATTAAGAATTTTTTTTAGATGTAATAAATGAAATGCAACTACTCTAATATGAAAAAATATAAAATAATGTTTGGGATAATCTAACATAAATAGAGAGATAAACATAGCACTAAATACATCATGATTTCACCCTTAGTAAGAAAGTTACCATCTAAGAAAAAGTAGAAACCTAAAGAACTAGATGCATACCATAAAAAGATTAAAATTAAACAAATAATTACAAAATATGCTTATAGTTATTTCCAAATAATTTGTGAGTCAAATAAAGATATATTGATCATAAATGGAAATTATAGTCTCTATTATAAAAGAACAATCTTACACAATTCCAAAATAACAGAAGTCAAAAGCCCTTGCTCTATCATGTTCATTTTATTTATACCAAGAGAAGAAGGGGGGGGATACATTAGTTTGGTCCATCTTGTTAGCTATTCAATTACCTTTCTTGATTGTTGGGTTTTGTCACTTAACTATCCTTTTCTTCCATATGATGGTTTGTTTTGCCTTGTTTATTCTAATATCTTTCTTAGTTTCTCATATCCTCTTCTCTAGGATAATGTTCCACTTGGCTCAAGGAGCATTTCGATAGTTATTTCATTAAATTTAAAGAGAGGTATAATATATTTCCTACTATTGCTAATACAATTGTCCAAGTCCTTAGATACTAGTGCTAATACAATTCTCCAAGTCCTTAGATGCTTGTGCTTGTGGAAAGAAATTATCTTTTGGGTCCCAAAGAAGGAAAATGAAAATTGTTTTTTATATCTTCTGTGACCTACTATTATAATCTAGGGGTTTGTATAACAACTACTAGTAGTATCCCATTAGAGCAATAGATAACACTATATAAACTATGATACACAAACATACATGAGAAAAATAAGAAGGTAACAACAACAATGAAAGACTAGCAATATGCACTTTGTTGATATACCAAAAGCATTACAATCTTCTTAAAATATATGTTATATTGATGCCATATTTATATTCATGATTAATTACAAGGTAGTTGTAACAGTCTAGCTACCTTAATCCATTGACCTAATTGCATGGTAAACTGACTTACATTTCTAACTAGATAGATGACCATATTCTAAATTAGATCAATTGTTGGGTCTAATCGACAGAGTCTACTATCCCTTCCAACATATCCAACTATCTCAAATCCTTTTTCATCCCATTCAAGAGGGAGATGTGGATTTCTATTAAAAAATTTAACAAAAAATATAATTTTTTCTATTACAAGATTTGATAAAAGTTGGAGAATTATTCTTTCTTAGTTTCATTGTTATTCTTGTTGTGGGTTTGCTACATAATGAACTAGAGGATCTTCTTTACCTTGTGCTAGAAGTGTTGAAGGCTTAGGAAAGACAATCTTTGGTTGTCCTGTAGGGTGTAATTCTTCCAAAATAATTTTTGGTCACATGTAGAAGGGCACTTCTTTACTCAATGATTTAACCCCTGTTTGTTTTCAACGTTGAGTCATCCCCTAAGATCCTTATGCTTCTATGTACTATTTATTATTATTGGTTTGCAGATTAAAAGCCTTTGATTTTGACATGCTTAGAGTGAAAAACTGGAAATGCAATCAAGCCGAAGAAGGAGTAGTCTAAGGCCATGGTTGTGGTTGATCATGCACCCAACCAAATGTGTTATATGGATGTGGGAGGGAAATATTTAAAAAATTTGATCAAAATAAATCCATCCATTAATTAAAAACTAAGATTGCACCCTCGAGGATGTCATTTGTGATATATATTCCATTTTATTTGTAAGTGCAACATCTTGTACTTCATGTGAATCAGGGTTGTATTGATCCTGGAGGTGTTGCATTTGTCATACTATTTTATTAATGTTGTTGATAGTGTTTCTTTCTTCCATATGTGCTCTTTTCCCTTCTTGGAAACACTTCTTTTCTTCATGAATCAATGCTACCTCGATCTCTTTTTTCTCAACTATTTGTGTCGACAAGGCTTGTCGAGTTTTGATGTCAAGGAAGAAGTTCTCCTTGTTGATTATGTAATTTATAAGAATTTGCTACACATTTGTTGGATCCATGTAGAGGAAAAGTATGTTGACTAATTATTTAATATAGTAGAGATTATTGTGGTCTATTACATAGCTGATTCTAATGCTTATCGAGTCTGCATAAATTTGATAAACTCTACTTACATAATTGCAGAAGTTTGGTCAACCTCTACTCTTTTTCTTTACTATTGTATCTCTTTATTTTCCTCTTGTATTAGAAAATTTAAGTCATTGAGTTGATGAAATATATGTCGAATTGACCTATCTCTAAACTAGGTGGGCTAATTTGTAGTTTCTTTTATGCTAGGTCCATGCATTCTTACCATATTTTATTTTCTTTATTCTTCCTTTTATTGAATCTAATTACACTTTTCATTCTTGCTCGTTGTTGTTAATGGATACAAATTAATCTTTTTTAGTTGATTTGGCTCATCAGTAGGTCTGAATATTTTTCAACCCTAGAGTCCTTTTATTTCTCATCTTATTTTTCCTTTTACTTTATTTCTTCTTCAATCATGCGCCATAGTTCTTGTGTTGTTTGACTCGATTTGGCTATAGATGGAACTATTTATGCCGTCAATGCTATTGGAATTAGTTGTTGAATCATCTATGTCAATGGTTGCTAGGGTCTATTATTGTGTGAGTTTAGTTAATTTCTATATTGTTTCTACTTTTGTCAGCATTGGCACCATTTTTTTTAGTTTTATTTATTTGTTTATTTATTATTATTATTATTATTTTTAGTTTTTTTTTTTTTTTGTTGTGTCATTTCCGTCGACTAGTTCATCTGATGGTTTCCTTGTGGAACTTTCAATCGATCACTTCCCTTTGAATTCTTCTTTTTGAATGGATGACGCTGGTAACCTTGTCGCATGGGTTTAATGCTAGTTTGATCTTGTAATTGTTCATTGAAGTGATGATATTTAATTTGTTTACTTGACTCTAACTTAGTCAACTCTCTATCACTATGCTCCTATTGTTGTTCCTTGCTAATTTTCTTTATGATTGGTAGGGGTTCATCGAACAAGGTTTTCTCAAAGGACTACTTGGTATTGTTAGAATAAATTTTCTACTTGATAGGAGTTAGCTTGAAAGGAGGTGATTATGTGGTCAATTTTAGTCTACCCAATTGTCTTTTCTAGGTGTCTTTTGGATAGGCTTGCTTATCAACCTTGGCTTTGGTTAAGTCATAGAAATACTAAATTTTTGTTAATCCTGTTGTCTCTATGTTTTCTTGGTTTTACCTTTTAACTTATTAATTATTCTACTTTGGTATTCATGGCTATGATAAATTTTTCATTTGCAAGCATGGTGGATTCAACTTAGGACGTTCCCTCACTCGATCCTAAGACTTGTTGTGTTCTGGCTAACTTGCACTATGCCAACTTTTCCTTCTCTTTCTTTTATTTCTAGAGGAATCATTCTATAAATTGTTGTATCCTACACGTCAATTTTAGGTTACTAAAATCAATGGCCTGGAAATCACAAAGAATTTTATTAATATCCTAATCAACTTCCTCTTGTGTTGGCTCTAAAACAATTACTTATTTCTTTGCTTTGATTAATTGTTTCTTTGATGGTGAGCCAATTAGAGTGTCAAGATCATCTACAAATGGTGTAGGATATACCTTAAACTATTCCCCTCTTCTAGTTTTGTGTTTATCAATGCTATTAATAAATTCTACTACCCCCTTAGTGTTGGTTTTGGAATCGGGAATGTAGTATTCAAATTCCTCTCAATCTTGCAAATATGTGTTCATAGGATGACTGATATGTTGGGTCTTTGGGAGTTAACATTGTTCCCTTGGAATACCATACTTTGGTAACCTTGAGGTATAGTTGCATGTGTGTCAAATGAGGAGCATCTAACAAGCCCTCTATAGAAACCTCCACTTATGGGACATGTTCTTTATCTAGTGAACCCAATGTTTGAATATTTCGTTCGAGGAGATGGAGTTAACTAATTATGTTGCGTCAACAACAAATAATTGGTGATTTGGCATTGTTGAGACTAGACTACTTGACTTATTTCTAGCCATATCAATAGAGATGGAAACTTGATGGCCTTGGTTGTGTTTTGAAATTCTTTATAGGTTGATTTAATGTTCTCAACCATGTGTTATACCCAGTTGAACATATTTCCCTCTTTGATGATCCAACCAATTGGTTCTAACATAGTAAGCTTGGCCTCGTACACTTAAATTGTTATAGAAAGAGAATAAGGAAACTATGATACATGGTTATTTTTCTACCTACTTTGTCACTCTTCTAATGATGATTCCCTTAGAGTTTTTCATATAGGTTGACCCCATTAATCTCTCAATCTTCCGTCTAGGGTAATTATTTTGGGATTTTTTCCCCTTTGCAAGGAAGCCTCATAATGTGATGAATTAACCCTTGTTTGGTATGTGATATATTCTTTGCACAACTATTGTCTTTTGTGTATGTTTTGTTAGTTTTCAACACAAATTTTGCCTTTATTGGTTTGTGTCACATGGTGGTTTAGCCAATAGTTTTCTAGTTTTGTTTAAGGAACTACAATTGTATTCTAATCAAGGGGTAAATGGTTTGGTAGTTTATGGATTCCCCTCATACACACACATATTTATTTATTTATAATACTATAAAGAAGAATATATTGAAAAATATTTCTAGTTTTATGAGTTTGAGTTTCTAGGGAAACATCTTTGTGTTAATGTGTGTGTTTTCCATTGCATCTTTGCTATTGTATTAAAACTATTTTTGTAGTAATTAACTATACATGGTTGAAACCTACAATCTTGCTATGACGGGTAGTAGTCGTTCTAGCCATAAGCACCCACCATGGTGTTAAAATCATTGATAGAAAATAACTAAGAGAGATAAATTTACCAACAACAAAAAAAAACATAAAAATGATGAAATAATAGAGATAACTTTACCGAAACACACACACACACACATAAACACAATTTTTATCCTAAGAAACCCTAATCAGAGGAAAAACAAGCTAAAATAATATTCTATTAGTGTCCATTGGCCAAACTTGACCAGGCTAGCTAAGTGAGCTTGACACATCCAAATGTTCTAGGCACATTACAATGAAGTATTTTCAAGCCTTTTAAAGGCTTCATTTTCAATCCATAGACACAAAACCATGTGAAAAAAACCACCATTGTTTAACTGAGCAACTTTACTCTTTCACCAAGTCAATTTTTACCTAACACGTGGAACCAACTCATTATGAATTTCACTGCTTCCTCTTTCCAACTCCCAAAGTCATCAATTAGGGTGGAACTTAACCAATGTTTAATATAGGCTTATTCCAACACTTGAGATTTTGAATAGATTGTTATACCCAAGTTTTGAATATATGTCAGTGCTTATCCCATGGAATCTCCTTCATTTTATGCTTGCTTGATATTCTTTAGTCAGAATTCCAACTCTCTGTCGCTAGCTTTGTTAATTTTTTGTTTTGTGCAGGGCTTTACTAGGGTTTTAGTGGTTTTAATTTTCCCCTCATTCTTAACATGATTGTGGTTGATTCTTGGTTGGAAGTCATATATGGGCTTACAATTGCAGAAGTTGGGTGATCAATATTTGGTTTGCTAACTTGGTCATTCTATCACTTATGAGTGCAAAACTAAGTGACAAAGTCATGTGCATCCTCCCTATTTATAGATTTGTATAGAAAGGGTGCAATACATTATTGTAGGGGAATGTTTAGTTGGAATTCTCTAACATTTATGGTAGACATTAATGTGTTTTTGTGTGGATGTGACATGGGACCATTGAGTTTATGTTGATCGACTAGTCTACTTTGAGGATTGGTCAAGTAAATATTTGTATGTTTGTCAGCTCAACCAACTTAATCAATTTCTTTATCCATGTTGAGTTAATCCAACTAGTTCATTTGCCTTACATGGACAAGCCATCCAACTCAGTTGGTTTTCTTTTTCCAATCAACCCTTCTTGAATGTCTTATGTTATTTTCTAGTGATCTTCATAGGTTGGTCCCAATTGAGAAAATCCTTTGTTTTATTTATATATTTGATCTTGTTCGCTTAACTTACTAGGATCAAAATCACTTAATTATTTTCATTTGAGATTTCCCTTTCCTTCCTTTTCAAGTATTGACACAATTATTTCTCTAGTGGATGGGATTTTTTTTTGTTGATGTTGTAAATTATGTCAACATTTCTTTGATAAATCTCTTTGTTCTTAATGCCTTCCAGGAAGTCTGTTCATTGTCCATTTCTTATTTCATGTAATGGATGAACAATTTGATTATTACTGTCCTCAGTTGGATATGTAACTTCTCCTAACCAAATTTATTACTATTTACCATTACATCGATACCTTTTACATTATCTAAATTACAAAATATTGATCACCATCAAAGTGGTTTTGAGTCAAGTACAAGTCATGGTTTTGAGTCAATTGCAAGTTTAAGGAACCCTCAAGGAGGTTTTCACCATTACACATGCTAAATCTTATTAATTGTGGCATGTTTTCTATGTGGGTGACAAGTTCAAACAATTTACAAGTAGATCCCTACTTTAAATATCAATCTAGGATTGTAAGATTTAAAAATGATGTGCACTATACATGCATTTTTGGAGTGTACACTGCTTTAGCCTTATTCAATTACAAGAGAATTAATACAATGCATACAATATTTTATTTTAATAAAATTTATTGATATTTAAAGCCTACACAATGAAACATATATAACTACTCTAAAACTTATTTATCCAAATTGAAAAATAAACTTGTAATGCAAACTAATTATCTGCTACTTCATAAATTCACTACATCATCTTTGAAAAAACTAACTCTTACAGAAAATGAAATTATAGTATATGATACTCAATACATGAAACGAACTGCAATGATGCTAAATAATTTATTTACATCGATTGCTATAAAAGCAAATTGCAACTACATTATTTTTAACTTGAAATCTAAACAGAAATTCAATCTACAATTACAATAATGAAAAACTAACTCAACAACAATTTTTTTCTTCTTCCTTTAAAAAAAAAACAAGAACAAGAATATGATTTCTGTTGCTACAAATCTGTGATGATAACACAACTATTCAAAATGTGAGGCTTGGTCCAAACAAATTTCCCCTTAAATTGTTTTCTTAAAGACCTCATTATCTCAAAATTTTAATGCCTTTTGCTAAATTTTCTACTATATCTATATGCATAAAAAACATGGATATTTAAAGAACATTTACAAATGATCATACTTGTAATCTAATGGGAGGAACCATCTTGTCCCTTGATTTCTTCCTATATAGGAGGATTAGTGAAATTGATATCTGGTAATATTTGAGCTATTGTAAGTTCTTGACTGCTAAATAAGGATGGTTCAATCGGTCCTCGATCCACTGAAGATTGAAGGT
>APFE031541867.1:261792-277360 GCA_000404065.3 Pinus taeda | reverse complement strand
GAAAAAGAAAATATCGTAGTAATTAAATTTATATAAGTTATATATCCAAAAAAAAAGAATATTATTTATAGGGTGGAAATAGATTCATGGTTTGTACGCCGGTATTAGAACTAATACGGGGGCAAAGGTAAGGTATTGACTCTATGGGAGCTACTTCGGTTTTTAAGAAAAAAGTTATTACCAATATACATATACAGTGATTCAAAAACATTTATTGATAAGATCACAACAAACACGGCGTTCACTCTTCCTCATCTGCTTGGCGTTTACTCTTCCTCATCTCCTTGGCTACATTACCCACATCAATGTGGTTAGACAGACCTTTAGCCAAATCACCTTCCACCATATTTATAGGGAGCCCAATACTATAGCAAATACTTAATCCAAGAATGGACTTGCGTTACACACATATGAAAGAAAAACAAATCAGAGAAGAAGGACGCATCAAACTGCCATATATATTTTGCACTGATGGACTTTCTTTAACATGAAAAATACTCTTTTGTTGAAACATTGTTTTGAAATTTTTTATTTCTGGATATTTTTTTTTATATTAGCCCTCTCATATAAACAATGATAGAATCCAACCAGAACAATGGTATGGCAGATACATTATATAAACCAGTTGTTTTTTCGTCTAAGAAAATCAGCATTATAAAAACACATGAGACCAGTATAACCCAATTTTACATTGTTCATATATCAGCTTTGATTTTTAAAAACTCAATACAGAGGCAGCATTGAAGAAGCCATAACCTCTGTCTCTTCTTCTGGAATTCTCTCCAACATTTCTATGCGTGGAGGAATCGCCTGAGTTGAAACTGTGAATTCTATGAATACCTGCGTCGCGTTGTTTGATTCGATGTCCTCAGAAATTGCGGCCTTCCCGGGCTTCCTGTTTCGGCCAAGGAGATTCAGAGAATGTCTACACATGGGGCAGGAAGATTGAGAAAGGAGCCATTTATCAATGCATTCCATGTGGAAGCCATGATTACAGTCAGGCAAAACTCGCACTTTTTCTCCTTCCTTGAATTCGGCTAAGCAGATGGGGCAGTCAGTGGCCAATCCCGGTGGCAGCTTAGACGCAGATTTGTACATAACAATCGGCAGTGTTTTGATGGCCGCCTTCTTCAATCCAGTGTTGTCGACCGGGATACTCACCCCGTCGGACGAGTCCTCAACCATTCGTCTCCTGTAGCAACGGGTACATCTGAACAACGAATTGAGGCCGAGCGCACAGAGAAGAGCGCAGACCATAGCTGCGACAAGGACAACCAGATTGTAGTCGAAAGTGCCCTCGTTGAGGAAAGTACCAGACCAAACAGTGTGCTCCTCTGCTGTTGGAGAAGGTGCTGGAATAGAAGCTAATAATTTCCTACCAGCTGACAACTGGAAATTTGGAACGGTCATTTCGCTGGACTTGAGGGTGTAAAGAGGGCGGTAGGGTTTTGGATAGAGGGGAACCAGGTGTGCTGTTCAAGTTTTTCTAAAGGTTAAGTTGTTGTTTAATTTTTTATTAAATTTTATTATAAATTTTAACGATGAATTAAAAATTAGGGTGAATAAAGAGGGGTAAATAGGGCCTGTGTTTTAGATAGAAGGAATTAGGGTGAATAAAGAGGGCCTGGGTTTTAGATAGAAGGGAATTACAAGAGACTTCTAAATATTAAGTCAAAGGGTCAATTTCCACTTTCTACATGACCATAATATAACTTAATTACTGCTAAACTAAAAAAATAGAAATACAGAAATTGCAATTAATAAGTTCTTTTACTAACTAAGGTGAATAAAGAGGGCCGAAGTCTCACCAAGAAAGAAATTACAAGACACTTCTAAATATTAAATCAAAGGTTCAATTCTCACTTTATTAGCCTATTATTATTAAACATGAACCTAACATAACCTGACTAATGCAAAACTAAAAACGTATAGAAATCGCAATAAGAGAAGACAAAGATACAACACGCATGGAATGAATGAAGAGAAGAAACAAGATTACTATGCTGCCGGTTTGGTCTTTATATTTATAGATAGGGCTGCCCATCCTTTATCCAACCTTACGCGTAATCATATTATTGCTCATCTCTATCAGCAAAAAGATAGGCGGGTACTGAGAGGAATCATATTATTGCTCATCTTTATCAGCAAAAAGACTCCGAAAGCTCATTAGTCGTACCAACTATGATATTTTTCTATCTTCCATTATATTCTCTATCACAGAAAAATCTCCAAAATCTAACCTAAAAATAATGAGATTTTTCTCTCTCCCACTAAAATTTTACCAAGTGTGTGTATGGAGAGCGTTTATTATTGCTAATCTCAAACACTGACATATCTCCAAAACCTAACATAAAAAAAATGAGATTTTTCTCTCTCCCACTAAAATTTTGCCATCTTTCACAGGAATTGTATAAAATATTGATAAAACAATTCTTTTTCTGCACAAAAAGGACCATAAAATCGTCCTACACAGAAGGTGCACTTAATATTAATAAACGTTTTTGTTTTAAATAAATGGGACCATGCCTGGACGGAGAGTGTTCTTTCAGCTGGCACAGTGTCCATAATGCATGAAGAGAAAAAGTCAAGCACTAGACAGATTCTACACCATGGACCATGGCCGACACACTGCAGATTTTGGGATTAATTTATGTTATTTGTCTTTGTTCCATATGCATTCACTTGGAAGCTCAATCTTACAGGCACGTTATCAAAATATTTAAAATATTATTAAATATATATTTTAACAAAATCCCGTATCTACCTTCTGTAAGGGTTGACACTAAAAGTTTCTATTGCCCAGCAACAGATACGATATGGGAGAAGCTTATTGTAACATTTGTCGAAAACTTACTTTAAAGCATGTTAGCAGGTGTCGATAATTTAAGCCGAGAATAAAATCTTTGAATCAACCAATGGAACATGAGTGTTTAGCTAGATACTTTGGGGGAGAATAAAAGCTTTGAATGAACCCATGCAACATATTTGTTTAGTAAGATACTTTGTGGGACAACCCATTGTATAAAAGCTTTGAATGAACCAATGCAACATATTTGTTTAGTAAGATACTTTGTGGGACAACCAATTGTATAAAAGCTTTGAATGAACCAATGCAACATATTTGTTTAGTACGATACTTTGTGGGACAACCAATTGTATGGAGCTACTTGTGCACAAACACACAAATCTTTGAATGAACGAATGGAACATCTGTTTTTAGCTAGATACTCTGTGGGAAAATAAATTTCTATAGAGCTGCTTGTGCACAAACACACAAGAGCCATCTGAATTAATGTTATATGGATCACCCAACTGTCTTTTATTTTGTTTCAAAGGTGTTTGTTTTTTTAGTTTTTTTCATTAAATTGAATATTATAAATAGGTTTAGGAAGAATGATTATGGTATTTTTTATTAGCAAGATTAAGTTATGCATTTTATAGTGCTTTTAGGATTATTATGTGTGATTAGTTAAAAAAAATTAATGTGGATGGTTACATTTTGAAAACATTTTTATGGATAATTGGGATTGCATTATTATATAATTTGGTATTTATCTTGGTACTTTTTTATATAAAAATTGGAGCAATTGATATACAAGGTTTAATTAGTAGTAAGTCTTAATTTGAGAAATTAAGATACAAAATCTTCTGAAAGAATTTTGAGACAACAAATGTTGCTTTTTGATCTTTTGAAACTTATACACCAAATCCTCAACATTGATATGCATACGAAGACCTTTCAAATCACCTCCATAGAAGTTCTAAAATAAAAGTTTCTACTACGGCCTACCTTGTTGGTCACTATAATATGAGTGAATGCCAAGTTAGCCCTCCATTATATAGACTTTTAAAAAGATTCTATCAACTCCAAAACCTTACTGCAATTTAAGATTTAGTATAGTATAAAAAAAAAATAGACACCTCCATTTATCTTAAGATATTTCATTTTCCATTTATCCAAAAATACTTCATAAATGACGGGATTCCTATAATTTTTCTTATATTTCTTTTGTTCTAGAGAAATAGTATTATTTAGGTTTGATTTAATCTATTTATAAGCTATTATTCACTATTTGTTTGTCTTCGTTTTAAATTTTTTAAATTTAGATTTCTATATTTTCTAATTTCAATCTCAATTTGATTTAATAGTTTTTCAAAAGAGTTCAGTTATATAGGAATTGTTCAATATCCCTTTGAAAATTTCTAAGAGTATATATATGATCCTTATGGCATTTACGTAAATCTAAATGTATGAGTTTAATTTGAAAAATTTTGTTATTATTAATTTTTTAAGTTTAATATCAATTTGATTTAATAATTTTTTAAAAGAGTTGACTGATATACAAATTATTCAAAATCCCTTAGAAATTTTCCACAAGTAAGAATATGATCGGGAATATGATTCATAATTGTTTTGGGATTACCTAAATCCTAATGTATTTTATTTTAAAAATAAAGTCGAGAATATGATCCATAATTTTTATGAGATTTACCTAAATTTAAATTCATGAGTTTTATTTTGATTTCGTTTATTAGTATTATTTTTTTCTTTAAATTTTGAATTTCCAAATATATGGATCCATTTTTCTTTCTTTTACATCTCAAATATTTTGATTCTTTTACATCCCAAATATTTGGATTCCACTCTTCCAAGTCATTTTTTATGATAATTTCTAGATTACACTATTTAAACTAGTCTTTGATTTTATTTTCACATTGTGAATTTTATATTTTTGGATTCTTTCTCATTAATAAAATATAGCTAAAGTATAAGAAAAGAATTATGTTACTTAGGTTGAGGATAATGCTTAACTATATTGTGTAATTGCTCACAAATTAGCCAACAAATTTTGTGTTCTGACTTATCATAATTAGGGCAACAAATTAATAGATGTAGTCATTTATTATTTAGCAAATTATTAGGGGCAGTAGATTAGAATCAGATAATGGATAATTGAATTAGAAATATGTTTTTTATATAATAATCTATTCATTGCTCCTATAGCAACATGATATTCCAATGAGAGTTCATCTCAAGAATCAAACTTCTCTTGTTTTTGTTCATTAGATTTTTATGTTTTCATATGCATGATGTTGATAGATTTAACATGTGGTATGAGAGCTAGGTTAAGAGAGTTGATTTATATGTAAAGTGTGTGTTGTTGGAAGGGGGCTTCAAAAGTTTGTGAAAACCATTTGCAAGATTTTTCATAATTTTTTCAAGCTTGTGCAAATTAAAGTTATTGGTGGGAGTGGCCAATTGTTAGCAACAATGGCCAACGGCAACAACAGTATGAATATTTCTCAACTACAAATACCAGTTTTTAAAGATGATAACATTGGTTTTTGTAGCATTAAGATGAAAACATTGCTTCTCTCACAAGTTTTGTGGGATTTTGAACCAGATGCTCAAACACTTGCCCGCTGGACTCAAGACGAAATAACACAACTAAAGGAAGATCATGAAAAAGATTCAAAGGCTCTCTTCCTAATCTAGCAAGCAGTGCATGATTCTATTTTTCGAAGACTAATTGGAGTAACAAAATCAAAGAAGGAATGAGATACTTTGCAGTAAGCATATAAAAATAACTGATAAGGTAAAAATTGCTAAGTTGTAGTCCTTAAGAAGAGAATTTGAATCGTTTTGCATGCAAAACTATGAACCTATTCAAGATTTTTTCACTAGAGTTATGGGAATAGTGAATGAAATTAGGTCTTATGGAGAAGATTTAAAAGATAAAAATATTTTTCATAATATTTTAAGAAGTTTTCCTACAAAATTTGATGGGGTTGTTGTTGCTATTGAGGAGTCTAAGAATCTAACTCAATTGTCTGTGAATGAGAGAATGGGGTCTCTTCCAACTCATGAGCAAATAATCAATAGATCTTCTAAAAAATATATTGAGAAAGCAACAGGAAATGTTTCAAAAGGAAAAAGTGGTTCCTCCCATGTGGAAAGACAGAACACTTCTGGAAGAGGAAGTGGAAGAGGACAAAAATATAGACAAGGCAGAGGCCGAGGAAGAATTTTTTTTTTCTGGAAACAACAAAGGAAGATGTAGTGATGATAGTGATGGAGGTAAAAGATTTAATAAATCCCAGTTTAGTGTTTTCATTGTAAAAGATTTGGCCATTATGAACGATATTGTTGGTAAAAGAAAACAAGCTAACTTTTTTGAAAAAAAAGGAATGTTGGCACTTTATTATTGGTTTATGATTCATCTAATAAAGTTTCCAAGGAGGTGTAGCTTATGGATAGTGGTTGCAACAATCATATGAAAAGAAACAAAGATTGATTTGTGCAGATAGATGAATCTACAAAATTGGATGTAGTGTCGGGAGATGACAAGCCAATTAAAGCTAAAGGTATGGGAACAATTGTTGTTCAACCAAAACAAGGAAAACCAAAGCACATTAATCATGTTTTATATGTTCCTGGTCTAGTACATAAATTTTTGAGTGTGGGAAGCTCCTTGAAAAGGGATATTTAATTGTTTTTAAGAACAAGCAATGCATAATCTATGATAAATATGATCATAGTAAAATTATTGCTAAGACTAATGTGCTGCAAAATAGAATTTTTGCTTTCAATACCCCTTTTGAAGCAAGTACAACATTAAATGTTTCTTATGACGAGAGTTCTTGGTGATGCCACATAAGGTATGGACATTTGAAGATGAAAAGCTTGAAATTGTTATACAACAAGAAAATGGTCAAAGGGTTACCACTTATTGGTTCTATTGATAAATTTTGTGAAGGATGTATTCTTGGTAAGCAACATAGAGATTCATATTAAGTAGGAAAATCATCGAGAGAAAGAAAACCGTTTGAGTTATTGCATGTAGATATATGTGGTCGTATGCAAACTTTATCGCTCAACAGAAATAAGTATTTCATTATTTTTCTGGATGATTTTAGTAGAATAACTGGATATATTCCGTTATGAAAAAATTTGACGCATTTGTCATATTTCAACAATTTACACCTCTTACGGAAAAGAAAAGTGGTTATTCTCTAAAAACATGACACACACATAGAGGGGGAGAATTCACTTCTAATAGGTTTGATTCTTTTTGTAAAACGAATGGAATTCAAAGGAAATTGACAACTAGTTATACTCCCCAACAAAATGGCATCGTTGAATGTAAGAATAGAACAATTATCGAGATGGCTAGGAGAATGATGAAAGGTAAAAACCTTCCAAACATCTTTTGGGTTGAAGCTGTAGCTACACCTCTTTATTTTCTTAATATATGCCCAACAAGAAGTTTTCAAAATATTACCCCTTATGAAGCATGGTGTGGAAGAAAACCCAATATTTCCCATTAAAGATTCTTTGGTTGCATTGCCTATGCTCATGTTCCTACCGAAAAGAGAAGAAAGCTTGATGATAAAAGTGTGAAATGAATTTTTATTGGATATTGTGAGGAAACCAAAAGTTATAGATTGTACAATCCACAAACTAAAAAACTAATGATTAGTTATGATGTTGTCTTTGATGAGAAAGAAGAATGGTAGTGGAATTAGGTTGTGCAACAACAAACTCCAAGTATTATGGTACAATAAGATGAATATTTTGTTTATAAAATTCCATCAAGTAATCAAAATACTTCTCAGGGAACATCCACTTCATCATCTTATCCAACTTCAAGTCCTGTATCAAGTCTAAGTCCTCCAAAAAACAAAAAATCTTTAAATGAAATTTAAGGCTATACTAATTTTTCTTTGATGTCTCAGATTGAAGCAGAGCTAAGAAATTTTGAAGATGCAGTAAAAGAGTTGGTTTGGTGTAATGCAATCGATGAAGAGACGGGAGCAATTAAAAAGAACGAAACATGGGAGCTTCTGGATCCTCCTATTTAAAAAGAGGTCATTGGGGTGAAATGGTTGTATAAAACCAAGTATGTAATTGATGGATCAATACAAAGGCACAAAGAAAGTTTAGCAGCAAAGGGTTATGCGCAACAACTAGGTATTGACCAAAATGAAACATATGCTCATGTTGCAAGATTTGATACAATCAGAATTGTTTTGGAGTTGGTAGCACAATATAGATGGTCAGTTTATCAATTTGATGTTAAATCAACCTTTCTAAATGGTGAGTCGAACGAAGATGTATATGATCAGGAAACCCATGGACATGAAGAAGAATGAAATGAACACATAGTCTACAGATTGAAAAGGGCTCTTTATGGCTTAAACAAGCTCCAAGAGCATGGTATAGTAGAATTGACACTTATCTTTTGAAAAAGGTGTTTAATAGAAGTGAAAATGAACATACATTATATATCAAGTCAAATGGCAATGGTATAATAATTGTGTGCTGATATGTAGATGACTTGATATAAAAATCTTCAAGTGATTTGTTAGTGGAAGAGTTCAGGCAAGCTATGGTGACTGAATTTCAAATGATTGATTTGGGTTTGCTCCATTATTTTCCTCGCATAGAAGTGACACAAATGAATGATGGAATTTTCATTTCACAAGAAAGATGTGTTTCAAATACTCTTCGCAAATTGAAAATAGGAAATTGTAAATCCATGAGCACACCCATGAATACAAATGAATTTTTTTTGTAGAAGATGGAGTTGAAAAGGTAGATGCTCAATCCTATAGGAGTCTGGTAGGAAGCCTTTTGTATCTTACTACCACTACGCCTAATATTATGCATGTAGTAGGTTTGATTTCTACATTCATGCTAAGTCCAAGTAAGGTTCATTTTGGAGCAACGAAAGGAATTTTGAGGTATCTTTGTGGCACAAAC
Source organism: Pinus taeda (assembly GCA_000404065.3). NCBI lineage: Eukaryota > Viridiplantae > Streptophyta > Pinopsida > Pinales > Pinaceae > Pinus > Pinus taeda. The sequence goes on along the minus strand of APFE031541867.1, from coordinate 268,596 downwards.
AATTATGGAATTTGTTATACTTCATCAAATTAGTTTGGGTTGGTTGGTTAAAAAGATAATGATTGGGGTGGATATTTTGATGATTGAAAAATAACTTCAGGTTATGTCTTCAGCCTTGATTCAAGTGTAGCATTATGGTGTTCAAAGAAGAAACCAACTATTTCATTGTCTTCTATAGAGGTAGGGCATATTGCAACAACAACGGCAACATGTGAATATATTCAGTTGAAGTAGTGTAAGATCTAAACCAAGAACAAAAACATGCCGCAACTATTTACTGTGATAACTTGTATACCATTGCCATAACTAAAAATCTAGTGTTTCATAATCACACCAAACACTTTGATATCAAATATCATTTCATAAGATACTATGTGGCAAAAGGAGAAACTGAAATAAAGTTTTGTACAACAAATGATCAACTTGTAGATATATTTACCAAAGCACTAGCAAAAGGGAAGTTTCAATACATGCAGGATACGCTTGGAATCACCTCATTAAGCATTAAGGGGGAGTGTTGAGGATAATTATTAACTATGTCATGTAATTTCTTACAAATTAGACAAAAAATTTCGTGCTCTGAGTTATCATAATTAGGGCAACAAATTAATAGATGTAGTCAATTATTATTGACAAAATTATTAGGAGCAGTAGATTAAAATGAGAGGTTATTTAGATAGTGGATAATCCAATTAGAAATATGCTCGCTATATAACAATGTATTCATTGATCCTATGGAAATATGGGATTTTGATGAGAGTTCAGCTCATGGATTGAGAATGAGGCTTCTCTTCTTTTTGTTCATTAGTTTTTGATGTTTTCATTTGTATTATCTTGATAGATTTAACAACTTAACTCAAATTGTTGCTTGTGATCAGAACTCCTGTCTACTGTGTTTTTTCCTATTTTTGAATCCCACATGTGAACAAAAAACCTTAAGTCTATGTCGAATTGGCATAAGCTAATCTCTAATTGAGAATATAACAAAAACCAAGGAAATGATCCTCATTGGCTCTCCATGGTTGTATGACTACTAAGTCTGGAAGGAATTCTCAAGCTAGGATTAGTTTCTCCCATTTTATTTGTTATATTACAATATATTTGGATCTCATATGCTTCCCTTAATAGGTTAGACTTGTTCCACCTATTGCACGAAAACCAATATGATGTGTTTTCTAGTGTGGTAGTTGGATTCATGTTTCTTTTTTCTATAACATTTTCAAATGTTCAGCTAGTTGAAATATCAAAGGTTTGGTATCTATTTTTGGTCGACCAGATATTTTATTGTTTTCATGTAAAATTATTAATCCAGAGTCGTACATTGGTTCTAACGAACAATAAATTTAATCACATTATGGGAAATTAAGAGTGTTCAATTAAATAATTGGAAGATCATTTGGCAGCTATGAAACCTTTCTCTTTATTGCTATTGCTCAAGCTTTTGGTATATATAAAAAAAACAATTGTGTATATTTGATGCTTGGCTACTATAGACTAATATAACAACCTTGTCTGATCCATGGAGGTAAAAAGTAAGTATATGTGGAATTAGGTTAGTGAGCATAGGACACCTTTTGAGGGATATAATACCCATTTGTGTCTAGGTACATGTGTTATGGGGTTTTTGTACCTATATGCACATGCTTAATACTTTGACGTTAGAAGGCTTGGTAATATAATTATACAACACATGAAATTAAATAAAATGAATGGTTGCAGACCAAAAAGGCATAAGTGAGTATGGGGTGATGAGAATGTGAAAAGTAAAAATAACCATGGCCAATAAGGTGGCTTGAGTGAATTTCAAGTGGCAAAAAAGAGACATGTTTTCCATCTAGAGGAGGATGCATAGGATTAGTATGGAAGATTATATTGAAGGATTTGGAAAACATGGCCATGAAATCATGCTAAAAGTGATGAAATAGAAGCCTTGAAGGGTAGCTAGAAGGCCTGTTAGAGGAGTCGAACTCCTGGAAGCCACATGGCTATTAGTGGAGGATGCTAGCTTTGGTACTTGTTGTAGTTGTTGCAACCACCCTTCTATTTACATGAGATTATCTTTGATTGTCATCAAGTATTCATGATTTTATAAAGGCCTATGCTTTTCATTTGTTCTTGTGTTTTATTATTTTCATGCTTATCTGATCTTTTGAGTCACAAGAAAAACTTGAGATTTGACCTTGCAGCAGTTGTGGTCTTGCCTCCATAAATTGCATAATCATGGAAGAAAAGCTAGTGTCAATGAAAAAATTTTTGCAATCCGGAATGAGAGCTTAGCCTTGATCTTGATAACATCATATCCATGGAAGATAGTTGAGCACTAAGCTTAGAAAATGCACAATATTTCCCCTTACCTCAAAAATTGCAAAATCAGTGAACTCAGAAGTTACCGAGTTCTCCAGAATTGCATAATGTTCCTTGGCAATTTGCATGGAAGGTTTTGCAAAAAAAAAAAGTAAATAAAGAGAAAAGTGAAGAAGAAGTCCATATAAAATAGGGATTCAACGTTAGTGTCACAAAGGTGGCACAATCCCTATTTTTAGAAATTCTGCCAAGTGTCACTTTTTCCTTGATTTTAGGCATGTGTGTCATAAACCCCAATCCACCAAAATATATTTAACAGATGCATCTATAGGTCATTTGTAAATTCGATATGGGAGTTCTAGCATTTCCAAGGAGATAAAAGAGCCTTCAGTGGAGTATGCATTGCTTTTTCAAGTGAGTTCCTTTTGTCGTCTTCTCTGTTACTTTTTGTCATTTTCCTTGCATGAGGGTTGTTTTTTTTGTTTCTCTTCATGGATATTGGAATTTTAAATTATATTAGCTTGTAGAAGTGTTTTCTTAGTTTTTCGTTTTCCTTTCATAAGTGTCACATTAGTTTTCTTATTTTTACACACCTGTGTTCGCTACTTCAGCGAACATCCTCACATTTTTTTCCTTCCATTTTTTGAGTTTTTTTCACTTGATTCAAATTGATCTATCTACACTTAGTTAGATCCATAATTTAACTTGCATTATCTCTTAGATTTTCTTGTTTCCTACACCCTCACCAGGTAGATCTTCACTTCCCTTGGTCATGCGTTTCCTTTCCTAGTTGGGCATTGTGCAGGTATAAGGTTCAAGTTGAGAACTTGGCCTCTGAGACTACATAATTTGCATTACAATCCCATGGCTTAGTCTTTCGACATTGGCAACTAAGACTATGCAATGTCCAATATTTGTCTATCACTTCCCAGGCTAAACTATGCATTGCTTTGTCTTAAGCCTTAGGCTGGCTCACTAGATGTTGAGACTCCGTAGTGTATAATTCTCTCAGCTAGTATCCCTCCCTTGTTCATGAAAATTTGTGTAACCTTGATCATCAATTCATTAGTTTCCTATCTAATCTTTCTTTGAAATTGGATTTGCAAAAGCTAATTTATCCTTATCATGACTGCCTTTTTCTTCCCATAGTTACAATAGTTGTTGAGCACTTCTCCCTAATAGTCACGATTGCCATGCCACCAAAGAGAGCTTCTTCAAAAGATACCACATAAATAAGTGTGAGGGAATCATTTGTGAGCATGCAAGTAAACTTGCCACTATACTCAAATACTCAACTATATGTGGAAAAGGAATCATATCTTACATGGCACAAAGTGAACAGAAAATTTTCAAAAAAGAACTTCCAATCATATCTAGAGGATCGATAAATATACATTAATGACTAGGAATCAGGGCTACACAGTGTTACATGCAGATATCTAGCCTTCCCATGTGCATATGTTATTAGCTAGATTGTTTCACATATTGATGTGTGGACCATGACTTTGAGTTGTTCCAGTGGACAATAGCTTTCTACTTTTCTAGCAATATATTATCAACGTATAAACCATTTTCTTGAGCCTAAAACATTGATGGATTCATTCCATTATGGAATCAACAGATATGTGGTCACGAAAGATGTTGTTCAAAGCTGGGTGAAATAGCCACCAAAATTTTGAAAAACAACCACAAATACTTATGAGACAAACTATCTCAGGAGGTCATATCAGTTGTTGATCATATTAGATTTAGAATCTATGGTTAACAGAGCACAAAGACCTTTCCTAAAGGGTGGGGAAGTATTATTGAACCAAGTTGTGAATGAGTGGAAACAGTTCAATTGGTCAAAATTGTTGGCTCAATAACTAAATATCCATGTAGCTAATGCCTTGAATCCTCCCATGGGAAGGTAAGAAAGATTTTATATGTCTACATATTTATTGGATGCAATATGTGCACATAATGCATTCCCTAACATAAACTGGACTTAGAGACATCAAGACCCTATCGTGCATATCCAATGCAAACTTCTCTCAAATTTCACTCATCGACGAGTGATGGAGAGGATAATTGAACACTTCTACATTTCGCTACACAAGGTTATCATTGAGGAAGGACCACCTTGTATGTCAAGTGTGGAAATCGAAGAAGTATCGGAGATCTCAAATATGTTTGCCTCATTAGATGGTAGATTTCTTAGAGTGTTCAGTTGTCAGGAGTCAGTGCATATTTTTGCAAGGTACGCCACTGACAAGATTATCATGGAAGAAGTTTCATATCATCTATCCATAGGGTTGTCATCAGATTTTCATAGGAAGAAGGAAGCACCTTGGCCAACTCTTCCTATGCAAATTGGATTGTATGAGATAAAGAAACTAAAAGTCATGGATATAAAAGGAAAAACGATAGATAAATTTGTGTTCAGTACTTTAGACTTTAAATCGTATGATCCCTACAATATTTTCAAATACCACTATACAATAATTGACTTCTAGTTTCTCAACTGAACATTTCACTAGCAGGAAGAGGTTCCACAAAATAATTTCTATAATCCCTAGAAGTCCCACAAGCTGGTTAGTTTTGTAGGAAATTCATAGGTGACTCCATAGTGTTGGGTTGTGTTATATTCCTTCCACGACTAGCCCACATAGTTAACTTGGGGGTTATGATGGGGACAAAGCCCCCTCTTGTTGCACCCATTGTGTAGCACGGTGAGTCACAGGGGGTTTTAGGGGTGCAGGTAACCCCACTCTATGGGGTCTGGGGCAGCGCCCCATGAAATTTTTGTTTTGGACCCTATGTTAGGTTGGGCGGACCCACCTATGATTTTGTGCATGATTTTACACATGTTTTTGGATGCGATGTTTTTCGGTCCATGGTTTTGGACGTAATGGTTTTTGGTCCATGGTATTGGATGCTTCAATATGTATAAATATGTATTGTAACATTGAAAGGAACATAATGAAAAATCAAGCTGGTAGGTCCGCTTTTGAGATCTAGGGGAAAATCTCTGTGTTTATGTGTTTTATCTGTTATGCTATCGCATTGTTTATTTTCTATGTTTTAGAATTCGTATGCAGGTAATTTTTGTACGGGGTTAAAACCTACATTCAGTATTAGAGTTGTTTTGGCTTCAAGGGGAAGCCTTTGTTGCTGACGGGTTTTTCTCAGGCCTGTGGTAGACCCTGTTCAGTGGGAGATCTGTGAGATCAATTTTGGTGGTGAAAGAAGATGGCGAGTAGTGGAAAGATAGAGATCGAGAAATTTAATGGTCAGAGTTTTGAGTTTTGGAAACTAAAGATGGAGGATCTGTTGGTGGATAAATATCAGTGGATCGCGGTAGATCTGGGTACTAAACCAACGGAAGTGTCCGATGAAGAATGGAGGAAGTTGGATCAAAAGGCAAAGAGCACATTACGATTGTGTGTCTCAGATTCAGTATTGCTGAATGTATTAGGGGAAGCTATGGCGAAGGCTTTGTGGGACAAGTTAGGGACTTTGTACCAATCTAAGTCTTTGGTGAATAAACTGTTCATGCAGAAAAAGTTATATAACCTGAGGATGAAAGATGGAGACTCAGTGATAGAGCATCTAGACGCATTTAATATTGTGGTAAGTCAGTTAGCATCTATTCATATTAAAATTTTAGATGAAGATAAGTGCATCAGTTTTTTGTGTTCTCTACCAGATTCATGGGATAATCAGGTTATTAGAATAGGTAGAAATGCAACTGCCTTGCAATTTGATGGAATAGTCTCATCCTTGTTGACAGAGGAGATGAGATGAAAAAATATGGAGAGCTAGAATGGTGATGCCTTGTCTATATGAGGACAGTCCCATAACAGAAACAAAAAGAAGTCATCGAGTGGGAGATCTAAATCTCCAAGAAAACCTATAAAAGTGGTCTATTGGAAATGTGGAAAGGAAGGGCACTACAAAAGGGACTGTAAATATAAAGCTCCTGATAAAGGAAAGGGATTCGATGATGCTCCTTCTGCAGAGGCGAAAACCACTTCAGATGAAGGTGGGGATGTGTACTTGGCTTCTTTAAGTACACATGTAGATCATGGGGCATGGTTGATTGACTTAGGTGCACCCTTTCACTTTACTCCCCATAGAGAGTGGTTCTATGAGTATGAGAAATACGATGGTGGTGATGTCTTCTTAGGGGAGGATAGGAAGGCTAGAATTATTGGTTGTGGAATGTTAAAGTTGAAGTTACAAGGTGGGTGTTATGCATATTCTTGCATTGGCCAGAAATTTGATTCCTGTAAGCAAGTTGGATGATGCAAGTGTAAAAATAGTGTTCGAGAAGGATACATGCAAGATGGTTTGGGGAGCACTAGTATTGATGCGAGGAGTTCGGATTGGAACACTGTACAAGCTGCAAGGTAGCAGAGTTGTTGATGGGTGCAATAGTTCTATGGTTCCTGAAAGTGGAGCAGAAAATATAGTGGTCTCTGGAGAGAAGACCATGCTGTGGCATCAAAGGCTTGGACA
>APFE031541867.1:238909-261091 GCA_000404065.3 Pinus taeda | reverse complement strand
TGGAGCAGAAAATATAGTGGTCTCTGGAGAGAAGACCATGCTGTGGCATCAAAGGCTTGGACATATTGGAGAAAAGGGCCTTCGAATACTTCATGGTAAAGGTATGGTAGAATTTATGAGTTATAGCTCTCTGGATTTTGATTTCTATGAAATTGTGTATATGGAAAGCAAAATAGGGTGAGTTTCCCCTCTGGTGGTAAGAGGGAAAAACATATATTAGAGCTTGTGCATAGTGATGTGTTTGGACCTGTTAAGGTTCCATCACTTGGTAACTTTGTGTACTATGTATCATTTATAGATGAATTCTCAAGGAATACATGGATATATTTCCTTAAGAAGAAATCTAAAGTCTTTGATAGGTTTAAAGAATTGAAGGCTCTGGTGGAAAACCAAACAGAGAAGAAGATAAAGGTGTTGAGGACAAATAAAGATGGAGTGTTTTGCAGTAAGGAATTTGAAGAATTCTGTAAGAAGTGTGGTATAGCATGGTAGAAGACTACTCCATATACATCTCAGCAAAATGGAGTTGTAGAAAGAATGAACAAGATGTTAATGGAAAGGGAAAGAAGCATGCTCAATGGTGCTGGGTTAGGACATGAATTCTAGGTAGAGGTGGTGGAGACAACATGTTACCTAGTCAATAGATCACCTTCATCAGTCTTGGAGGATAAAACTTCACAAGAGTTATGGACTCGTCAGAAACCCTCTCTTTCAAATCTGAGGGTATTTGGACGTGATGCATATGTACTTGTTCCAAAATAAAAATGAACCAAGATGGATAGTAAATGTGAAAAGAGCATCTTTATTGGGTATAAGGATGGTTTAAAGCATTATAAGCTTTAGAACCCAGCAACAAGGAAGGTTGTGTATAGCCGAGATGTGGTGTTTAGAGAGGTTAAAGATGTTATTAAACATGAATTCCAACCAAAGGAACCTAAAAAGATAGAGTTTGAGCTAAATGGGGAAGAATCAGGCTCTACAGCAGAGGAGGAATTAGAAGATGAAGAGCCACAAACTCCAGGTGTGAGAAGACCAGTTCGAGAAAGAAGGTAGCTAGGAAGTTATAGTCCATCTGCTTTCTATTCAAATTTTTCTTTATCTATTATGAATGATTATCCCAGAAACGTGAAGGAAGCAGTACATTCAGAGGATGGAAAAACTCTGGAAAGAGGCCATGGTTGATGAAATGGAATCTTTGCGCAAAAATGAGGCTTGGAATCTGGTGGAGTTTCCGACTGGAAGGAAACCCATTGGTAGCAAATGGGTGTTCAAGAAGAAGATAAATGTAGAATGAAAGGTGGAGAAATATAAAGCTCGGCTGGTAGCAAAAGGTTATTCCCAGGTGCATGGAATTTATTTTGGTGATATTTTTTCTCTTGTTGCCAAGGTAACTTCTATTAGGTTACTTTTATCTGTTGTTGCTGCTTTTGATTTTGAGGTAGAACAGATGGATGTGAAGCCAACATTTCTTCATGGGGATCTAGAAGAGGAAATCTACATGAAGCAACCTGAAGGATTTGTGATGAAGGGTAAGAAAGAACTGGTATGCAAGTTAAATAAGTCTCTCTATGGGTTAAAACAATTGCCAAGGATGTGGTATCAGAAATTTGATACATTTATATGGGGACTTGGCTTCACCAGAAGCAAAGCAGATCATTGTGTGTATTCTAAATTAATTGGTGACCATGTTATTTATTTGGTCTTGTTTATGGATGATATGTTTCTAGTTGGAAATGACAAAGAAATTATCCAAGATTTCAAGGCCGAATTGTCCTCCAAATTCGACATGAAAGATCTTGGTGCTGCAAACTATATTTTGGCCATGGAAATTAAAGGAGATCAAGCAAAGACGAAGTTCTAGTTAAACCATAGGAAGTATGATAAAACAATATTGCAGAGATTTAATATGCAGGATAGTAAACTGGTAAAGGTTCCTATTATTGTAGGTGTAAAGTTATTTGTTGAATAGTGTCCTAAGACACAAGAAGAGGTAGAGGACATGTCCTATGTTCCATATGCAAGTGAAATCAATATCCTGATGTATGCAATGGTATATACTAGACCAAACACTACAGATGCAGTGGGAGTATTGAGTACGTTTATGTCAAAACCAAGAAACAAGCATTGAACAACAATGAGGAAGGTTTTCAGGTATTTGCATGGCACTAGTGAATATGGTTTGTGCTAACAAGGAAGACTAGGATTAGACAGAGTGTTAGATATTCATGGCTTTGTTGATGTATATTAGGCTGGAGATCTCGATCGGAGAAGATCTACAAGTGGGTATGTGTTTAACCTATTTGGAGGTGTAGTCAGTTGGATGAGTAAGAAACAATCTGTAGTGGCACTATCAGCTATGGAGGTAGAATACATGGCAACCACTCATGCAAGCAGGGAAGTAGTTTGGTTGCACAGATTGTGTTCAAGTATGGGGTTAGTACAAGAAGCTATAATGATAGACTGTGACAACCAAAGTGAAATTTTCTTAGCAATGAAAACTGCATATCATTCAAAGATAAGGCACATCGTTGTTCATTATTACTTTGTGAGGGATATGATAGAAGACAAAAAGGTGTTGCTGGTAAAGGTGGACACTTTAAGGAATTCTATAAATGCATTGAAAAAATCTGTGAGCTTTGAGAAGTTGTCTTGGTGTCGAGAAACAATGGGCATTGTAGGGCTGGATAAAGAGAACAACATGTGGGAGAATGTTGGGTTGTGTTATATTCTTTCCATGACTAGCCCACATAGTTAACCAGTGGGTTAGGAAGGGGCCAGAGCGCCCCCTTGTTGCGTCGATTGTGTAGTAGGGGGAATCACAGGTGGTTTGAGGGGTGCAAGTAACCCCACTCTATGGGGTACAGGGTAGCCCCCCAGAAAATTTTGTTTTTTGACCCTATGTTAGGTTGGCCAGACCCACCTATGGTTTTGTGCATGATTTTCACACATTTTTTTGGACGTGATGGTTTTTGGTCCATGGTTTTGGAGGCGATGGTTTTAAGTCCAATGTATTAGATGCTTCGACATGTATACATATGTCTTGTAACATTGAAAGGAATATAATGAAAAATCAAGCTGGTAGTCCTGGTTTTAGGATCCAGTGGAAAATCTCTTTTTATATGTGTTTTACGTGTTCTGCTCTCGCATTGTTTATTTTCGGTGTTTTAGAATTCGTATGCAGGTAATTTTTGTACGGGGTCAAAACCTACACATAGAAGGAAGTTGATCTAGAAGAAGTTCTAGCAAAAGGGAGAAACCCTACACAACATAAGGGAAAGAGAAAGTTTTATTATAGTCTAGGGGGAGAATGAACACGCAAGATGAAATCAAATCCAACTATTAAGAAAGCAACTTTAGTAGTAGAGGCAAAGAGGAAATAGAGGATGGAGAGAGTAGAACGGACGAATAGGGAAGAACATAGGAGATTGGAGGAAGAAAAGTGGAATAATGAACAAGAACAAACATAGACGTAGGAAGAAGAAGAAATGTGGATGGAAATACTAGAAGAAACATCGCGGGAAAATGTTGAAGAATAAGAATAAAACTAGAAACTAGCACATGAGGAGAGAAGACAGGTGCAGGACACAGATTCTTACTCAATAGGTTGAAAAGCTGATAAAAATCATGGACATGGAAGAGAAACTAGAGCCACAAAATATAGATGTTGACCTGATTCCAAACACACAATAGGCCACCATTCAACCTCCACCACCTCCAACAATAGAGTCATCTCCTGGCATGGAAGGGGAATCTATTCCTCTTGATGATGATTTGGTCCTTGACATGTACAATTTTTTGTATGATGAAATTCATAAGAAGATTGTACAATAATGTAAGAAGCATCTTTAGGATGGCCTCGTATCTCTAGCTTTTATGAGAGAAACAGTGATTTTAGCTGACATTAGGAAAAATCCTAAAGCCATTATTGCAACCAACTTGGCCATTGCAAGTGTAACAAACTCAAATATATTGAATTATTGGTAGTTGAGAATAAGGAGTTGGAAAAGAACTTTTAGGTTGTCAGGAAAGAGGTTGAACAAATCTGTATGGCAACTCAAAATGCAACTTCCCCTCAGGTCCATCTAGAAGAAATGAGGACAACAATACTTAGTGAAGTATGAAAACTTGGAGAGATCATGCAAAATCTATATGAGGACCTTTTTACAAGGCATAAGGTAATTTTCCACATGTAGGGATTGCAATAGCACTGTAAATACTATGTAAAAAATCTCAAAAGTGTGCTAGCTACTATCACTATCTTGCTTGAGTGGACAATGTGATACAAAGAGGAATTAGTTGAGTTGCGTAAGAAAATGAAGCCACAAACATATCTGGACAAGGAATGAATCTAGAATAGCAAACAACTTTCCTTGTTCATTGGTAACATTCAACCCTCGTACACACAATTACACAACAATCTGGATTTCTTGGTGAAGTCCCACATGATCACATCAGTTTCCTCACTCATTAAAGCCAAACCTAGGATCAAGATCAAAATGGAGATAGAACAATGCTTGGGGTAGCTGAGATAGATTGCTGCCAAAGAAGATTTAGAGGTGAACAAGAAGAACATTCAGAACTACATCAATGGACTTGTCCACATGCAGAAAATGTTGCTCATGTTTTAGAAAGAAGTTAAAACTAGTACCAAATCATTGTACTCGGATGCCATGGAGGCTAGATTCTGATTCTATCTAGTCACCATCACATTTTGTGGATGTAACCATAGAGTACCAAGCTTTGAACCGATACGTCGCTGAGAGGCATCAATTGGAGGTTGCATAGCTTGAGTTCTCCCAACCTAAAGCATGATAGTGTTTTGTCTTGTTAGGCTATCTAGTTGGATCTACCCTATTTTTTGTTATATGGGCATGATGTAAATTGTAATATTATTTGTAATTAATTGGTAAGTGGAATTCCAAGTGTCAATATTGGAATCTGAAGATTCATGATGTAATGTAATGAGTTATTTTGTAAACAAGTTTAAGAGCCGTGAGCGATATCCGAATGTCACAAAGGGGAGATAAAGAGTGACCCCCTCTTCTTATAAATATAACCTCATAAATCATGTGAAAGGCTTTTGGGATCCAAGCTTTTGGTTAGGCTTAGCTTTAGAGTCAGGAGCTTGGGAGTTTGTGAGCACCTTGGTTGCTTTGTAGTGTAGAGGAAATATATTTCTTTGGAGGAGAAGGTGATGCTGACTTCACGTTCCACTACTGGGGCTAATGGTCCATTAATGGTGTATGTATGATTTGAAATTTCACTTAATAAAAGATCTCAGAGCCAACACATTTTCATGCATATGTTCTAAATATAGTAGGACTATTCTTATTATGTCTGCAATGTATGTTATTAAACTTACAATTATAACTATGAAATATTTTGTTTGCAATAGTATGAATCTTGTTGAATGCACATTGTTGTATTAATTCATCAGTATTAACTTGTGAACTACTTTGCATATTGTCTTGTGATGTCATTTATGGTCGTATTTTCCTTTCAAGTTGTGTACTATTACATTATTTTAAGGGGCTCACTTATTTACCCTTTTGCATGGTAAAGACTTCATGCAACACACTTGACTCTCTGTGGTGCGACACACTTATTCTCACCAAAGTCATTATACATCACTCTATATGTTATAACAGCTAGAGAATATCAATAAAACCCATTGCATTGACAAATGGGTCGTACTCCAAATAGGACTCATACACCAAATGTTGTGTGTCTAATTTGGACTTCATATCAGGGATATCCCCTGTATGTTGGGAATTCCAGCACTATCAACATTTCTAGTGCTATAAGGAGGGCTACATGAGAAGATGAGCCTATGAATTTTGTTTTAAATTTTCACACTCATTAATTTCTTCACCCCAAATCAAAACCTCAACATGTCTTTCTAGAACCACAAATATTAAAATTCCAACGAGAAACATTGATGACTTGTAAAATCTTAAATTCAATTGTGAGGGTGAAACAATATTCTTTTAGTACATGACTTGTTTCTTAAATTTTGCATGAAAAACAATATTCAGTACAAGGATTCTACTTGTGGATTGTTCGTTCTAAATTCTGAAGGGTGGATAAGGGAATGGTGTTACACATTTCCTACCACTTCCATACACTCTTTCAAACGTACTTCCACTTAAATTTATGATGGCTTTGATAAATATCATTATAAATCTATGTTCAAGAAAATTATGCTACTGCAAAAAAAACTTGGTGAATCTCTTGATGATTTTCATGAATTTGTCATTCATTTTTATTTTTAATTTGTTGAAAATGATGTTGATTGGCCTTTAATAAAACAGAATTTTAAATTTCTTGTTCAAATTTCAATGAATCCACATGAATATGAATCTTTTGAAAGCCTCCCAACATACCTGAGTATTGGAGCTTCTAAATCTACGACGGACGAGGTTGTTGTACTAAGTAACACTTTGTCTCCTTCTAATTAAACAACTCCATTTACGTAGGTTGAGGTGGGAGAACTTGATAATTCATTCACTTATCTACCACCATATTCTCCCAGCCCATATACTCATAATTCTAGTGCAGGTTTAGAGAGTGAATATGATGTTTGCGATGAAGTTTTATCTTCTCATCCTCCATCCTTCAGTTCCTTTTGTCATCTAGATTCTGAGTTGTGGTGTTCACCTCTTTTGAATGTTTCTCTTGATGTCCATGAGGATCAAGTTCTAGATTTAGTTGGTGTTTCGCAGAAAAGTTGTGATATCATTGACAATGACTATGAGTGGGAGTCCACATTTAAAAAAGAATCAACTATGAAGGTTGATTCTTTTCCTTTTGCACATATTCATCATTACAATGACATTTTTCATGAGTCTGTAATTCCTGTTGGATCCTGCCAAAAAATATTTTTTGATGATATTATTAGTTCCAATCACTCTTAGAACTTGAGGCATGTTAGCGCTCAAATCTACCTTAGGCTGAAATAAGGTAAGACTCAAGGCCACGTCAAACCAAGCTCAACCTCGTAGCTAGCCCTACGAGGACAGGAGAGGGCTCTCTCTGGGTCAAACTCGGCAAACGATAATAAAAAAGGCTCGAGATGACCGAATTGATGACTGATTTTAGGCTAGGTATGAAGTACAAAGAGTTTAGAATTGATTTTTAAAGATTTGTTGAATTCAAGGGAAGGGCAGTTTTGGATGCGGGGATGAGGCACAGCTTTTGTAGAGGTCTACTTGGGGAAAGATAGGCGATTGTATTGATGCCTTAAAGCAAGTGAGATGGGTAGATCATACTGTTGAGGATCTAAGGAGAGCAAGGAAGTCTCAAGGATTCTCCTTAAACTGAAGAAAACATAAAAGATTAAACAAATTTAAAGGCAGAGCATGGCAATTTCATGGATTCTACCTTAACACTTCATTTGTTTAATTACAGAAGATTCAATAGAGAAAATGATACACATACAAAACAAAATCACTAAGAGAAACACACCATCAACACATAAGGCCACATGAATCCCAAATAGTGCTGCAAAACCCTAGTCTTTCCTTTGCCAAAATGTAGATAAGATATGTACAATATAGTCTCAAGCTATTCCCAAGAGTCCAACCATGAAAATGACTAAGAAAATACACAATATAGGGAAGCCAACTCATTCCCTTGCCTCTAGGTTTCAAGCTCATCATCCTAGGAGCTGTTTCAACGAATTGTAAACTAAGCACTACAATCTAGGCAGTCAAAACAACTAGCCTCTATAAGCTAGGAAACCAATTCATTCATTACATTTTTGCTATTGTATGAATGAATCATCTAGAATAGATAAATAAGTGTCATAATAACATAAATTTCCAATAATTACATCAAGAATGGGGAAAAATCCCATCAGAAGTCAAAACTTGTTAAACTAGCTCGATTCGCTGAGCTGAGGAGGAAAACTGTGCCAAAAAACCCTGTCCGCCTTGCGCCTGAGCCCTGTACGCCGCGCGCCTTTCCTCCTGCTTTTGGGGCACTTCTCGGCATCCCAATTGAGCTCAGGTTGGATTATTGGAAATCCCTAGATGTCTACTTTCCAACCCAAGTGGATTGTTCCAATTTGGTCTCCGTTTGCCCCTCCAGAAGTGGATTCTCCCAGAAGTACTTCCTGCTAGTACAAAAAGTGGCAGAAAGGTGATTTTCATGATGTGTTTTGAGCTTTTGATCACCCAAAACTTGATGAAATGTCTTGGCAATTTCTGAGCATGTGTATTTCATCATGAAAAATCCAAAAATGTAAGCCACTTGTGATTTGGACGTCCCCATCTTATGGGTAGCGCGCTGAGCGTGGCGCATAGAGCCGAAAAACCTGTTTCGCAAGCCAAAAATTTTGAAACGACAAAATTTTCTCCAAATTTGCCCAAAATTGGAGTGAATACCCTCCATCATGTATCATGCTCAACTAATGAAGCCTCGGCCAAAACTCGAAGCAGATCAGGTCTCTTGCATTGTTTTTGTGCTTTGCTCAAACGCCTCTTGAGGATCTTCATTCTCACTTTGGAAACATGCATGCGAGCCCAATAGTGAGTCTTCATGTGGTGAAGCATGTCCTTGTCCCTCTTTGCCTTCGCCAACAACTTCTCCAAATGAGTGTTCACTCGGATGAGCATTGATTCCCAATCAATAGGTGTCAAATCACCGGTTCTCCTACGAGCCAATTCTCGGTCTTCCCGAATCTTCCGTAGCTCATAAAGTTCATGCTCATCTTCCAACTGTTTGTTGCGCTGCTCTAAGTAGTTGATCACCCTTTTAGCCATCTGCAATTTCTTTTGCAGTGACTCATTCTCAGCCTTTTGCTCTCGGATGATCTCCTTGATCTCTGAGTTGGGCGATCTAGCATCAACATCAATGATACTGATATCCTGAACTCCTAAAGGACCCTCATCAACCATGCGTCTCTTGCCCCTATCCTGAATCTGTACCTATGCTGAAGATGGAGGCAAGACCCCTTCCACATGATGTGGAGATAATACTCACTCTGCTGATGATATCAACGAGACCCCTTCCACCCCGGGTGGAGATAGTACTCGTCGTGCGGCTGCAAATAAGGCCCTGGGGCCTTTGGGATATGTCACATATACTGGAGCATCAACATGCTCGGTCTTGGGAATGTCAAACTGCTGTGAAGGCCCTCCCTCATCATGAACTATCCTTGGAGGAGGCTGTAGCACGGAAAAGAAATCACAGGAGATGAAATCCTCCCAAGCAATACCCTGCTGTGCCAACTGATGCATCACTGTGATTTTGATCAATGCATAGTGATATATGCTCCTGTGATGATGTGTTGGGGTCTTCCTCTATACTAAAGGTACCATACTCTCTATGTTTCGGCACATGAAAAATGGAATTTTCATCATATGTACCGGTGTGAAATGCATCAACAAACGAACATGGTACGCATAGAGACATGAAAATCTGCCCTCACAGCTGAAATACCGAATGTTGAGTTTCATCAATGGTGCAAACTCATCATTCAGGTATCTGAAAGGAAAGGTTGCACTCAAGTGTCTGATATATGCGGGCTTGATATATGGCTCATAGTAATACCTATCTAGCATCTGGCGTTTACTCCATTCTGCCCCCACATTTGGTATCCCGGTGGCCTGAGCAATAGTGTCGGGTGACAAGGTAAAATCCACTCCATCAAGGTTTACATGACCATCCTGTAGATGAAGGACAAATAGACGGACTAGTTCCCGATGATGCTAAGTTTGTGAGGTCATCTCACAATATTGGTAACATGATTGGCGCCGAAAACAATCGATTGCAAGTGGGCAAGATTGCAATTGAGCCAAAGAGGTAAGATCCTCCCTAACATGCTGTCCACTTTTGCCACCTTTGTGATACCTCTGTGGCACATTAGGCACATTGACCTCCAGTGTAGAGTCACTATCATAATCCTGCTCATATACTGACTCGGTCTATGACATGTTCTTTAACAACAAGGTAGCTGGAAAATATATATATGCTGATATAGAACTGTGTGCCAAAATTTGACTGTTTGACTTTTTTATCTTTTTATCAAAATGTTGTGACTAAGGGGACATAAATGACAAGGGAATTGTTAGGAAAAGGGAAGAATTAGGGAAATGGGAACAATGGAAATAAAATAAGGAAATTAGGGAAGGGAAAGGGGCATAGAAATTTTTTTAGGGATTTGAAGTAAGGTAGGGATTATATGGTTATAGGGGAGGGATTAGGATTTTGAGAGAGGAAGGTGTAGTGTTTCGTGGGGATTTATTGGGGAAAATATTTGGGGAATACAGGAAATGGGAAAAAAGGGAAATAAGAAACCTTGGCAACTATTAGTTTGGGGACCCTACAACAATCTTGGTACTTTAAAATCCTTGCAGCAAATTAGTAGAGAAGTAGGGTTTTTACATTCGATTTTCATGAAAAATATATCATATTTTGTTTATACAAACCATCAAAAACCAAGATCAAGCCATGAGTGCAGGACTACCTACGAATTGATGCGCGAGGAGAGGGTTTTTGAGTGAGTCTTAGGCAAGTCTTGGCATGAACCTGAATGCGACGTGTGCCTCACCCAACGCGTCACGGGCGTGTTAAAATACACTAGAAAATGTCGCCTGATACGCTGCGCGCCTAACCTGATGCGCCACGTGCCCTGTAAACAGCTCAAGTTACTCACAAACTCACAAAATCGCCTTAGAATGCTGCTCTTTACTCTTGGAATATGGAATGGGTTGCAAATAAGGAGAAAAATCTTCATATAGTCTCCTTTTTTATTTTTGCTTGACCAAAACCCATTTTCTTATGTTTTGTTGTTGACACTTTTTTAACAATTAATAGACTCTGATCTTTTTTGTTTCATCCTTAAATTTGGTTGAAATGATGATTTTGTCTGATAATTTTTTGTAGGGATAGCTCTGATATGCTTCGACAAAGGAGACCAAGGCTGCACTTGAACAATTTAGGAACTGAAAATTTTGACAATTTTTACAAAAATGAGGTGGCGACTTGTCCTCAAAACAGAGTTTTGAAGGGAAGTCCTTATTCATCTATACAATGATGAAAAATCTTGAAGTGATGATCTATCAAAGACATCCCTCTGGCCTGCTGGTCTTCTAAGGCTTTCTAAGACTAAACTGACTCAAACCTTAGACCTAGACCTAAAAATTTAAAACATGACTATAAATGACTTGTGAAGCTTTATGACTTAACCTGAACCAGCAGTGATATGCACGAGGGGAATGAATGACACAAACCACTCCATCAGAGTTATGGCATGCCTAACAAAATGCAACTGATGAAAACTGGTGGGACACCTAAAACATGAAATGCAAAAAAGAGCTTTGATCTCTGATGGAGGGATAACTAGACTGACTCTAACATTGGCTCCAATGGGGATGGCATCTCCTTGGAGATGCCAAGAACCGCAGATCACTATAAGAGCTAGACAGTGCCTTCACTCATTGGGCGATGGAGTCATTATTCCAACACAAAATCTTAAGAATTTGACTGAAAAACCAAAAACTGCTTTGACCAAACTAGACTCGAAACTAAAAAAATTAGATAACTCACTTGACCAACTTAGACTAACTAACCTTCATTTTCAGAATTATAGCCTTCACCTTGGGCCCCAAACTAAAGATGACAAGTTAGTTTACATTTGCAATAGAACAAAAGTAAAATGATATGTACAATGATGATGGAATGAGCAGAAGGTACTCAGAAGTAGTATCTCTTTAATAGTTGACCATTAATCGGCCCTCCAGGACATTCATCTCCATTCATCTCTTTGAGAAGGAAAGCGTTTTGACCACGATATGCTGCAATCTTGTAAGGACCCTTCCATAAATTGTGAAATTTGCCATGCTTTCCCTTGTCTTCATGACGAGCATCCCAACTCAAAACTACATCATCTAGCTGAAATGTGTCCGCCTTTGCTTTCCGATCATAAATCTTTTTGATGCACTCCTGCAACTTGCAAGTGTTTTTAAATACCTCCTCCCGTGTCTGCTGCAAATGAATCATCTGATTAATCCTTCTCTAGATAGGATCTTCCTCACTACCTGCTTCTTGAAGCAATTTGACTACCGAGATAGCAAGCAAAGTAGGAAAAACCATGTCTGTTCCATGCACCAATTCGAAAGGAGACATGCCAATAGACTTTTTCTGACTCACCCTATCAGCCCATAGTGCATTTATCAACTTCGTGTGCCAGCCCTTTTTGTTGCTTTCCAACAATTTCTTAATGATATTGACCAAAGATTTATTGGACGACTCTGCCAATCCATTTCCTTGAGGGTGGTATGCGGTTGAATGCCCCAAGCTAATATTGTACTTATATCAAAACTCAATCATCCCTTTTGACTTAAATGATGTTGCATTATCCATCATTAACTTACTTGGACATCCATAACGTGACAAAATATTGGTTTCAAGAAAAGAAATAATTACCGCATCCGTAGCTTGTCGAGTAGGAATTGCTTCAATCCATTTTGTAAAGTAGTCTGTAGCTATCAATATCCATCGATGTCGTCTTGATGATGCCGGATGAATTTTACCGATGAAATCCAATCCCCACTGCTGAAAAGGTGCGTTGGCTTCAATTGGTTTGAGAGGCAAAGGCTGGAGTTTCTGTTTTCCTTCAAAAATTTGGCATTCATGACAATTTTTAACAGCCTTATATACATCTGAAAATAATTAAGGCTTGTTGTGGTCTTCCAAAACATATGACCCCCACAGTGCCCTCTATGAAAATCTTCCACGACTCTTTTGGCTTCCTCCTCGACCAAACAATTCAATAAAATTCCACCAGGATCTTTCCAAAACAATGTTGAATCTAGTATGCAGAATTTTGCAGCCTTAAATTTTAATGTTCTACTTTTGTTTCTCGGCATTCCAGGAGGTGAAGACAAATGCTAAAGTACATATAAAATTTCAGCGTAACAAGGAGAGGAAAGAAACATTTCAGATACCTGAACGAATGGATTCTCCTCATCTTCATCGGACATGGCAGCAATCAAATTGATGTCTAGAACTTGCAGATTCGTTTCAACCATTAGCTTGGCTAGTCCTTGACCTTTGATCAGCTTGGTGGGTTTAATCTCTACATCATACTCTAAGAACGCAACAATCCACTTACCCCTTCTGCCTTCTGGATCTGTCTCTACTGAAATATCTTTAACTGCTGCATTAGGAACATAAGCTAGAATATGTGAATGCAATATATACACACGTAAATCTTTCAAGGCCTTAACAAGCGCAAGTGCTTGCTTCTCAATGATGTTATATTTCAAAGCTCCATCTCCTATAATCCGACTAAGAAAGGCAATGGGCTTTTCAACACCTTCCCTCTTCTGCATTAATACAACTGCCAAAGTGTGCTCAGAAGAAAATGAGAACAAAATAAAATCCTGAGTGTAGTTTGGGCTGATTAAAATAGGAGCTGAAGAAAGAGCTAACTTCACTAAATTAAATGATTTCATCGCCTCTTCGTTCCACTTTACCTGACTGTCCTTCTTGAGCATGCTTGTGATTTATCTAAGATGCTCCGCTAAATTTGGAATGAAGCGACGCAGGAAATTCAGTTTACCATTGAAGGACCGAATTTCTTTCTTGTTCCGGGGCTGTTCAATTTGCTGAATGGCTTCAACACGTGCGGGATCAACACGGATGCCATATTTAGATATGATGTGGCCAAGAAGTTTTCCCTCATCCATGGAAAAAAGACTCTTTTTTGGATTCAGCGATATGCCATATTTTCTGCACTTTTGGAAAACAATTTTCAAATGATACAAATGTTCCTCATCAGAATTTGAAAACATGGTTAAGTCATCAAGATAAACAACTAAAAATACATCTTTCCCATTGGCGAAAACTACGTCCATTGCACGCTGAAAGGTGGCTCCTGCATTTTCCAAACCAAAGGGCATCTTTGCATAATGAAATGTTCCCCATGGAGTGGTGAACACTGTCTTGTCACAGTCATCTTCATGCACTAAAATCTGATTGTATCCTGAATAACCGTCGAGTTGTGACATCCTTGATGCTCCAACTACTCGCTGCAATATATGATCCATTTTGGGTAGCGGATAATTGTGTTTTAAGGACACATTCTTCAAATTTCTGAAGTCAATACATAAACGGATCTCACCTGTTTTCTTCCTTATGGGCACCAAGTTTGATATCCAATCTGAAAATACAATGATTCTTGACTTATACAATCTGTTTACCTCTTTCTCAATTGATGGCATCAACTTCAGATTGATTCTCCTCAACTTTTGACGAAAAGGCTTCTGATTTGGCTTAATAGGAATAGTATGCTGAATGATATTTGTCTCATATGTTTTTAGATATGAATAATCCCATGCAAAAACATCAGAAAATAGAGACAAAAATTTCGCATATTTTGCTTTTAACTTTAGTGACAATGACTTTGATAACTTTACCATCTTGGGATTTTCAGCTATCCAATTGTTTACTTCTTCAACAACTTTTTCAGTTTGTCTCAATGTCGGTTTGCGGGCGACATCGTCTTGGTCAAACAGCTCCTCTAAAGGAATCAATCCCTTAGGAAATAATGTTGTCTTTAAGTTGCGGCACGTCCATTTGATTTACTTGTATATTATCACTACCATCATCATGTTCAGTATCTATTAAGGTATCTTTGAACTTACCCTTATTTTGCAGAAACTAATTGATCTCTTCATCATCTTGAAAGACTTGCCAACATCACTGATCATCTAGAACGGTGGGACGGTGTTTCACATGGATCTCAAACTTGTTGCTAGAATTCATTGGAATTTTTAAATTGCTTGTTGCCTTAGCAAGTCCATCAACAACACCATTTTGTATGCGAGGCACACATGTTAAGGTATGATCAGAAAACAACTTCAAAATATCTAAGACTGCATTTCGATGTACTCTCATGCGAGAATGTTTGGCCTGAAATTCACCCTTAACTTGCTTTATCACCAACTCGGAATCACCATAGACTGCAATCTTCTTCGCTTTCAGCTTTCTAAGAATCTTTAGGCCAGCAATGAGAGCCTCATATTCCGCCTCTTTATTTGAACAATCAAATGCTAGTTTATAGGAACACACTCTTACCTTGCTTGGAACTTTGTCTTGAGTGGAAAAGGGACTTCAAATCCACACACCAATACCAGCACCATCACTACCTACTGCGCCATCAAAATCCATGGTCCAAAGACCATCTTCATCTTTCTCCAAGTGTTGAAATTGTGTTGGCTCTATTTTTTCTGTTTGCTACCCCTTATCTTCAGCTGTTTGCTCCATGGTAGCTTGCTTTCCTCCTCTTTCCTTTTGTAGAACTTCTCTGAAATTTTCAGTGATCTCTGGTATATCTTCTGCCTGAACTAACTGACTATCTAGATCAATAAAACTATCAGCAAATAAAACAAATGACTCCAAATCTGTATGTACATAATTTACAGGATGACTGATTGGCTTCTCTTTGCTGGTAATCATATATTTCATCTTTTGCTCTCGATATAGCTTTCTCATTTGACCGAAGACTGGAATTGTAGCATAAGAAAAGTCTAATTGTAGAGTGCCCTTCAACTTATCCCCCCAAGATCTTGAAAGTAGCATACCAAAACGTGGAGGAATGTCCGCCACCACCACATCCATCAAGACATTGTTTGCTGGGATTTAGTCTAAGCTAACACCCAAATCTTTGATGAGCCCGATACATCTCACACGGATGGAATCAAATGAATACAAATCATGATATTTCCTGGTAATGTCTAACCCCAGTTTCTCCATGATCGCCTTTGCCATCAGATTGTGCGAAGCACCCGAATCGAACATAGCATTGTGCAAAACATATTCATGCAATCTCAAACTGATATAAAAGGGAGGAAAATCACTATTAGGGGACTCACCATCCAATGCTGGTCCAAAAATCAATTCTGGATGATCATCTTCAATGTTCACTGTGTCCAACATGGGATCAAAATTCAGAATTTTAGAGACTTGACCTCGGTAGCTACTGTTTTTCATGATTTCAGTCAAAGGAATGGATATTTTTAATTTGGAAATTTCATTTTCAAAACTAAATCCTGGAACTTTGTCGACTTCTTTGACCGGAACCTCTCTCCTATCTTTGATTATAGCTGCCTGATTTGTCCTTTCTGCTGCTGATATCTTGCTAGTTGTGGGATCGATTGCCTCTTTTCCTTTCTTCAGTGGTATTGGTGAAACCGTCTTTGGTGCTGTAGCTTCTTTTCTTTTCTGAATTGGATTGATGGGCACATCTTGGTTTCTCAATGAATATTGCTTCTGTTGAGTGGACAAGGCATTAAAATATCCTCTTTGGTAATCATCTAAATCTGCATCATTAGCTAAGATAAAATCTTCATCTTGTTGGGCACCTGAACTTTCTCCATACTCTTCTTCTTCAGTGATGTAAATGGGCAGATCATCAGGAGTAAAGAAGTGGTTTTGGTCCCCTACTACATCAGCATCTTCATCTGAATCTTGACTCACAAAACTCTGCAAAAGAGGAGTCTTGATTGGTTGCTGGGCTGCCAGCTCTTGTACTCTTCGTTCACACTGCTTAATTCTGAACTAAGGTTGTTGTTAGCCACGGTAATTTGGATTACAAATCTGCGGTTCGGATTTGTCAAGGTTCAACCTTTTGAACATCTCACAAAGCCAAGGCGATTTTGATGTAGATTCTTCCTTTATAGTTACTCTTTTCTCTGCCTTCAACCGAGCTCTCTTTTCATTCAGATTTGCCTCAACATTAACAACAATCCTTTGCATATCTTCTAAAGTAGGTGGATCTCTATCATGTAATGAATAACCCATCTCCGGATCAAAGCCATCCGGGAATTTGAGAAGATTTGATTTTCTAGATGGTCTTAAATCATCTGGAATAGCATTATAAACTGTATTGAAACTGATAATATAGACTTGGATAGACTCACTATGTATGTGTTTGATATTATTGTACTCGGCATTGATCTAAAGTGGATCCTTCCTGAGTTCCCAACGATCTAGAAACTGCTTCTGAAGTTCTGCCAATGTAGGTATACTTCTGGCTCCCAAGCCTCTGAACCATTTTCTTACCTCTCCTCCGAATGTTTGTACAAACAATCGCATAGTTACATCCTCTTCATCAATCTCATATAAATCATAAAAATTTGTCATTTGTCTATGTGCTACTGAGCAGCCACACTTTGAGGAGTGCCATCAAATAAAAGAATCTTACTCTGATAGTCCACCGGCATATCATGCAATTGCTGAGGTAAAGCAAGACGTGCGAACCAAGCAGCGATTGGTCTAGGTGGATTTACTCTAGGTGTTGTTGGTGGAGTGGGTGTAGTTACTGTATGAGGAATATGCAGAGGTGTATGCGGAGGAGAAGCGATGTGGGATGAAGGAGGGGAATTGGCTGTAGATTCTGAATAAGTAATTATAGGCTGCACAGGAATGGTAGGAATGAAGGCGGTTCAGTAGAAATTCTAGAGGTAGATGCCGTGACGGTGGATCCAATGTTTGCAGATACAACTTCTAAGAAATCAGCAAGATTGGTAGCTTGGATGTCGGTCTGAAGGTGCCTCAACATAAAATTGTCAATTAATTTATTGTTCCTTTCAAATTCAAGAGCTGCAGCAAAGTCAGGATTTGGAACAATAGAATCGAGAGCGTTTTCAGACTTGGTTTGAAACAATGACAATTCAAACCTTTCGTCAAACGCAAGTTCTTCAAGGTATTCGAAAGTTGCCGGACATGAATGAGATTTAACCAAGGGAGTCTCCGAGCTTTCTTGACGGAGGATTTTTCGAATCAAATTTGGATTTTCGTAAATAGGAGGTGGATTCGGATCTGGATTAGCTCTTGTATGTCTTTTTGAAGCCAGTGTGTTTATCATAAGATCAAAAGAACTAAAATAATTCAGCAAAAGCATTTGCTAGACTCAATCATCCAAAGGTCTAGAACGAACAAAGGTACTGGGGTGATTTGAAAATCAAGTTTCCACAAGCTAACCGGAGATCGACTGAAGCAGCATTTATCTACTTCTGCTTATGCATAGAAAGAGCGTTTCGAAAGCTACCTGGTGTGACTTTAGAATTCATCTAAGACTTATGAAACAAACTCATCCACAAGCAAACCATTGAGATTTATTCCCCAACGGAGTTGCCACTATGTTAGTGCTCAAATATACCTTAGGCTGAAATAAGGTAAGACTCAAGGCCACATCAAACCACGCTCAGCCTCGTAGCTAGCCCTACGAGGACAGGGGAGGGCTCTCTCCTGGTCAAACTCGGCAAAAGATAATAAAAAAGGCTCGAGATGACCGAATTGATTATTGATTTTAGGGTAGGTATGAAGTACAAAGAGTTTAGAATTAATTCTTAAAGATTTTTTTGAATTCAAGGGAAGGGCAGTTTTGGATGCAGGGATGAGGCTCAGCTTTTGCAGAGGTCTACTTGGGGCAAGATAGGCGATTGTATTGATGCCTTAAAGCAAGTGAGATGGGTAGATCAGACTGGTGAGGAGCTAAGGAGAGCAAGGGAGTCTCAAGGATTCTCCTTAAACTGAAGAAAACATAAAAGATTAAACAAATTTAAAGGCAGAGCATTGCAATTTCATGGATTCTACCTTAACACATTATTTGTTTAATTACAGAAGATTCAATAGAGAAAATGATACACATACACGACTTACAAGTACTGAGAGAAAGACACCATCAACACATAAAGCCACATGAATCCCAAATAGTGCTGAAAAACCCTGGTCTTTCCTTTGCCAAAATGTAGATAAGATATGTACAATATAGTCTCAAGCTATTCAAAAGAGTCCAACCCTGAAAATGACTAAGAAAATACATAATATAGGCAAGCTAACTCATTCCCTTGCCTCTAGGGATCGAGCTCATCATCATAGGAACTGTTTCAACCAATTCTAAACTAAGCACTACAATCTAGGCAGTCAAAACAACTTGCCTCTATAAGCTAGGAAACGAATTCATTCATTACATTTTTGCTATTTTATGAATGAATCATATAGAATAGGTAAATAAGTGTCATAACAACATAAAGTTCCAATAATTACATCAATAAGGCTGAAAAATCCCATCACAAGTCAAAATTAGTCAGACTAGCTTGATTCGTTGAGCTGAGGAGGAAAATTGTGCCAAAAAACCCTATGCGCCGCGCGCCTGAGCTCTGTGCGCCGCGCGCCTTTCCTCCTGCTTTTGGGGCACTTCTTGGCATCCAAATTGAGCTCAAGTGGGCTTGCTGGAAAGCCCTGGATGCCTACTTTCCAACCCAAGTGGAATATTCCAATTGGGTCTCCATGTGACCCTCCAAACGTGGATTCGCCCAGAAATACTTCCTGCTGGTGCAAAAAGTGGCAGAAAGGTGATTTTCATGATGGTTTTTGAGCTTTTGATCACAGAAAGCTTGATGAAATGTATTGGAAATTGCTGAGCATGTGTATTTCATCATGAAAAATCCAAAAATGTAAGCCACCTGTGATTTAGACCTCCCCATCTTATGGGTCGCGTGCTGAGTGCGACGCATAGAGCCAAAAAACCTGTTTCGCAAGCCAAAAATTTTGAAAGGACAAAATTTTCTCCAAATTTGTCCAAAATTGGAGTGAAGACCCTCCATCATGTATCATGCTCAACTAATGAAGCCTCAGCCAAAACTCGAAGCGGATCAGGCCTTTTGCGTTGCTTTTGCGCTTTGCTCAAACGCCTATTGACGATCTTCATTCTCGCTTTGCAAACATGCATGCGGGCCCAATAGTGAGTCTTCATGTGGCGAAGCATGTCCTTGTCCCTGTTTGCCTTCACCAACAACTTCTCCAAATGAGTGTTCACCCAGATGAGCATTGATTCCTGATCAATAGGTGTCATATCACCGGGTCTCGTACAAGCCAATTCCCGGTCTTCCCGAATCTTCCGCAGCTCATAAAGTTCATGCTCATCTTCCAACTATTTGTTGCACTGCTCTAAGTAGTTGATCACCCATTTAGCTATCTGCAATTTCTTTTGCAGCGACTCATTCTCAGCCCTTTGCTCTCGGATGATCTCCTTGAGCTCTCAATTGGGGGAACTAGCATCAACATCAATGATACCGATATCCTGAACTCCTAAAGGACCCTC
Source organism: Pinus taeda (assembly GCA_000404065.3). Classification (NCBI taxonomy): domain Eukaryota; kingdom Viridiplantae; phylum Streptophyta; class Pinopsida; order Pinales; family Pinaceae; genus Pinus; species Pinus taeda. The sequence continues at coordinate 240,975 of APFE031541867.1, read as the reverse complement.
ATCAACCATGGGTCTCTTGCCCCTATCTTGAATCTGTACCGTTGCTGAAGACGGAGGTGAGACCCCTTCAACATGATGTGGAGATAATACTCACTCTACTGATGATGTCAATGAGACCCCTTGCACCCCGGGTGGAGATACTACTCGTCGTGCGGCTGCAAATAAGGCCCTGGGGCCTTTTTGATATGTCACATATACTGGACCATCAACATGCTCGGTCTCAGGAATGTCAAACTGCTCTGAAAGCCCTCTGTTATCATGAACTATTTCCGGAGGAGGCTGTAGCATGGAAAAGAAATCACGGGAGATGAAATCGTCCCAAGCAATACCCTGTTGTGGCAACTGATGCATCACTATGATTTTGATCAATGCATAGTGATATATGCTCCTGTGCTGATGTGCTGGGGTCTTCCTCTGTACTAAAGGTACCATCCTCTCTATTGTTTGGCACATGAAAGATGGAATGTTCAACATACGTACCTGTGTGAAATGCATCAACAAACGAACATGGTACGCATAGAGACGTGAAAATCTGCCCTCATAGCTGAAATACCGAATGATGAGTTTCATCAATGGTGCAAACTCATCTTTAAGGTATCTGAAAGGAAAGGCTGCGCTCAAGTGTTTGATATATGCGGGCTTGATATTTGGCTCATAGTAATATCTGTCCAGCATATGGCATTTACTCCATTCCTCCCCCACATTTGGTATCCCAGTGGCCTGAGCAATAGTGTCGGGTGACAAGGTAAAATCCACTCTAGAAAGGTTTACATGACCATCCTGTAGATGAAGGACAAATAGACAGACTAGTTCCCGATGATGTTGAGTTTGTGAGATCATCTCACAATATTGGTAACATGATTGGCGCCGAAAACAATCCATTGCAAGTGGGCAAGCTTGCAATTGAGCCAAAGAGGTAGGCTCCTCCCTAACATGCTGTCCAATTTTGCCACCTCTGCGATACCTCCGTGGCACATTGACCTCTGATGTAGAGTCACTATCATAATCCTGCTCATATACTGACTCGGTCTCTGACATGTTCTTTAACAACAAGGTAGCTGGAAAATATATATATGCTAATATAGAACTGTGTGCCAAAATTTGACTGTTTGACTTTTTTGTCTTTTTATCAAAATGTTGTGACCAAGGGGACATAAATGACAAGGGAATTGTTAGGAAAAGGTGTTGAGATTGCAACAAGATGATGGAGCTTAGTGAAAAGAGTCGCCTTCACTAAGTGGGCCCGCAGGCTATTTTTGGCGCAAGTCTATTTTTAGACTATGTCTATTTTTAGACATATGGATAATGTCTATGGATTGCAGGTTGTTGTTTATGGATGATTGATCAAGTTGGGAAAAAAAAATAGATGGACTTCTATTTTTTATGACAGTGGAGTGATCATAGTGGAGTGACTGCTTAGTCTAAATATAGAACAGTCAAATATTATTATCTCATAATAATATTTGGACTATAAACTTTGTCTTATCTCTTGGAGCACTTCAGTTTGAGCTACGGATGTGGTACATGCAATTGCAGAAGGAAATACGTGGTTCTTATGGTTTGTTTAATATTTGCATGCATGACTTCAGTTAGAACTCAAGTGAGTTGAGTTTAGTGGACTGGAGGTGCAGTTGATGGAGTTGTGTTCAGTTTAGCTTTGTTAAACTGGTTGTATTTAGTCTAACTGGCAAATAGACTAGAGATGAGTTGGGTGAATTAGTTATTAATTAATTCACAAGTTATTAACTCATAATACAACTAATGGATACATCAGTTAACTCAGTTGCATGTCAGTGCATGTTCAGTTCAGCAGGGACAGGTGTTAGAGAATCAGATTGCTATCAGTTGTGACTATAGTTGTGCACCAGATCTTGCACAAATCAGGGGATTGAGTATGCCAATGAGTTTGCCCACATTGTAGCTTGTTCTCACGTGATTTGGCCAAGGAAAGACGTGGCTGCCTTGTAATTATCATCAGTTCTTGTGCAGGTATTGAGCAACGGAGGCAGGCAAGCAGCGGAAGAGATTTGAGCCAGTGATTGATTCAGATCTGAGCTGTATTGTGT